>JAKCPI010015903.1:0-52577 GCA_023213315.1 Euborellia annulipes | reverse complement strand
GTAAAAATCATAAAGGAATTTTAATAATGCCAGCAAAAAAATAATTTTTTTTTTCTTGGCTACTTGTTAAATTCATTTTGATCGATCATCCAGTTAGTGGTTGTTTCTTAACAACTCGTTCTGATCTTATAATGATATATTTCACCTGGACAGGTTTTTTTTTAGCGAGAGAAAAAAAGAAAGAAAATATGCAAAACAAGAGCCCTAAGGGTGACCTTGGCCTCTCAGACATTTCACCAGTTCATTTATATATAGTTTTTCTATCTAAGAAATAAAATAAATCTAAACGACGGGAAAATGGTCTATTTTGATTTACCTTTGGGCAAAATCTTTTCTAAGCTAAGCCTACGCTAAAAAAGATTTTAATCAAACTTTTATTTTATAAATCTTTAAAGAGTCAAGTATTTGAATTTTTTTTTTTTTAAGTTTAACACGGTATTTAAAAATAAACTAACCACCTCCAATGACCCCTTTTCATGATTTGTTTTAACTGATTTCAACTTAAATATTTTTAGAAACTTTTTTTGTAAAAATATGGAGTTTTCAGAAAACGAAAATCTGGTTGTTCTCACAGCACACAACTTATCTCTTATTCAACAACTTATTCTCTTATCTTTGGTAAAAGAAAGTTGTGTTCTGTGCAAGGGCGGATAATTACCCCCCCCCCCCCTTCTGAGATTTTGAGAAAAATATTTTTTTGGGAAAAAAATTGTGTTTTTAATATAAAATTTTAAAAACTAATACTTAAAAATTTGATTTGTATATATATTCTGGTAAACAATTACAGAATGCACCTTTAAATTACCGATATTAAGAAAAAATTGTGTGCTGTGCGACCAGTCACACCAGATTACCCCCCCCCCCCGAGAAACTCCTCTGGATCCGCCACTGGTTCTGTGCTTGTCATACCAGATTTTTTTGTGTCGAGATATATTTAGTTTCCGCCGATATAAAAGAATTCAAGATGTAAACATAGAAAAATATTTATACTAGATATTTTGTTACCACGGGAGCCATTTCAATCTTTCTTTTGAAGTACAAGAGTAAAGTGGTCTTCAAACAAAATGAGAATATAAATTTTAAAGAGCATCTAAAATATAATTGATTTTTGAATTTTAATCAAAATCGTTAAAGCGAATTTTGAGAAAAATACATATATAGGTAAAAGAAAGTAAAAATAAAAGTAATTGGTTAATTCTGTAGCAGGTTTATATTATTCTCAATCAGAGGTTTAAATTATTTGAATTTGAAAATTTACAATAGCCTCTAATTTCATTGATTTAGCCGAGTGTTTGCCCTCTCACTGGGAATACTAAATTTCGTTTAAACGATTATTTGCATTTCAACTTTGTGAGTTGACAAATCTACAATAAATAAACCAGTAAAGTAACACCAATACCTTAAATAATAAAATTGATTTAACCCTTTTTTCCCAATTTTATTGTTGGCTTACGCCCTAAAATTTAGGGTTTTTAAAAAAAATTTCCTCCGGAAATATAAAAATAAATAAAATTCGGCATTGATAAATATTTTCAATGGCCTCCAATGGCAAAAAGCCAAGGTTAAAAGAAAAACTTTAATTAATATGCAATGTTTCGCATTTTTTAGATATTTGTCTGTTTGGGCTAGTTATTATCCCTAATCGAAATAAATAAGCAACCTTTAAATGCATCCATTGACAGGTAATTAATTAGAATCTATTGGAGGAAGGGTAAGGGTAAATTATTTTTTAATATTATAAAATTAAATTTTATTTTTTTTATTTATAATATTTTTATTTTCAATATTTAATTTAAAAAACCCCAACCCCCCCGGGGTGGGGCCGCGGCTGCGCGGCGCCCCTCCCTGAGAGGTGTGTGGTGGAAAAAGAAAAAAAAAGTATTATTAATAAAAAATTATTAAAAAAAAAATATTATGAAAAATATTATTTTTTTTTTTTACCTTAAAGGGGAGAAATTTGCACTAGCTAGATCCTTCGCCTTAACAGAATCTATTCTTTCAGAAAATAGTTTCACATTTTATCTCTTGTTGAAAGAGAATTGTTCAAAATAATTTCTCTTCATCTTGAAAATCAAGTAATTTGAAGTGTCAAATTTAAAATCTCTATTTGGTACAGGTATTAAAAAGTGAGGGCAAAAAAGAAAGCATTTGGAGAGAGTAAGAAGCTTAGATCATGCTTGAAGTTGAAGTTTCAAAAACTTTAATTCATAAAAATACAAAAGAGATTGATGTTTTATGCCTGTGAAGTTTCAGGATCCAAAGGAAAATTTTGCAGCCAGGAGATTAAATAAAAACTATTTTATTTTATTTTTATTCGCCAACGTTTCGGTCGCCAATCTCAGACCTTCATCAAGGCCTATGATCATAACATAACCCCGAGTAGCAAGTAAATTAATATCGTGTATGATTAATTATTTGTAGAGTACTTCTAATATTTCTATTTCTTCAAATTTAATATATTTTTTTTTTTTTAAATAAATGATCATAGGCCCTGATGAAGGTCGTGATTGGCAACCGAAACGCCGGCGAATAAAAATTAAATAAAACATATTTTTATTTAATCTCCTGGCTGCAAAGTTTTCTTTCGGATCATGATTACAAAAGAAGATATCCTAAAATTAGCAGATTTATTCTATCAATATAATATTAGTGAAATATAGTAATTTATAGAATTTCTTAGCAGGCTTGTAATATAGTTGAAAAATAGAAATGTGCACTTGGGAACCACCGACATCGGAAGGCCATACACTTTCTTAGCGCACAGAAGCTAGGCAACCAAACTGACAGACGGACATATTATTGAGGGACAACCAACCCTAGCCAAAGGGCAAAAATGCATTTTTGAATGCAATACAATAGAAATTTAATGTCAATGTCATTTCATAGTCACAAAGAAATCTTGCAGTAGTAGTCCAATTATCATTCAGTTTTTTTTTTTCTTTTTTTTAATATAAATTAAATAGTGAATTTTTGCATGTATAAAAAATGTTATTTTTTATCACTTTCAATCGAATAGATCTAAAAAAAATGAGCGATTCTAAAATGCCAACTTTTAAAAAAGTTATGATTTATTATGGATCTCTAGTCTCTAGAGGGATTTTTTCCCTCTCTCTTTTTTTTATCTCTTCTGCTATTTTAATAGATCTACTCTCTGTCAAAAATAGAGCATCTAATCCTTCATACGTTTAATAAAGTTTAAAAAAAAAAAAAGTCAATTGATTAATTTTGCAATAGTTGTCAGTTTGATTTAAAATTTAAAAAATTTTTATCACCTTTATAAATAAGATATAAAAAAAGCCACAATTTCGTTTCTATTTGCTTTTTGGACTCATTTCGACTTATTTAAAAATAAAGGGTCGGACTAAGCCGAGCGCACAACTTTGCCCACCCATTATTCAAAGAAATAACGCAACGCGTTTATTTATTTGTTTTGATTTTGCTCTGTTGCTATAAACAATTTTGAATTTAAATGATTTTTTAACAAATATATGACAAATTAGGATACAAATATTATATATCATTTTCTTCGGGAGAAAGTCTAGTTTCTGAAAATATATAAAAAAATTATAGGTTATGTAATAAAAAAATATTGCCCCCCCTCTAGAGCGCCCCTAATGGTCCGATGTTTACCAATAGCTTTTCACTTCTTGACCTTTACCTCTAGTTTATGTGTGCGAAATTTCAAAACAATTGGATGAATAGTTTTTGAGTTTTCGTTGAAGAAAAAAATTACCACAGACATACACACACACAGACATCATTCCAAAAACTACTTAAATGGATTCAGGGGACCTCAAAACGCATTTTGGCAGTTTCAGAAAAATTTCGATTTTTTTTTACGATTACATTAACTTTACCTGCCCAAACTATGGTTGGTGGGCAAAGTTAAAAATTATTAATAGTTTGAGTAGCGTAGTTTAATAATGGCAAATATTTTAAATGTATTCATACAGTATTGGTAGAAAAATAAATAGACAAATAGAGAGAACAAATAAAAGAATATTTAAATAAATATTAGAAAAACCAATATCTAGAAAAGAGGTACCCGCTACTTGCAAAAGAAAAAGTTTCTTGGTAATAGCTAAAAAGTCCTATTAATAAATCATTTTTAAACTAAGTATATCACAATTATGCTAATCTAGAATTCTGACATCACACGTAAATGATACACTTTCCCTAATATCCTCTGGGCGCATAAGAAAGTAGAAAAAAAAACCGGCTAATCCGAAAGTAAGTTGACATTCACATTCGTGAGAAAAAATTATCATTCTTTAGGATATTTTAACAGGCTTCGTTGGTAACAAGATTCTTTTTCGAAATAAAGTGATGTAGCCACCACAAGAACCGATTGTAATTTTATTTATTGGAGGATAAAATGACAAACTTAGAACTTTGATATTTATGTTTGAAGATAACTATAAAATAAGTGCATAATTTATGAATACATAGAGAAGACTTGGATTACAAAAAGTATTTATATAATTAAATATTTATTAATTCATATACCCGAAAAAAAATAAGGGTGTGTAGCCGGGAGTTGAACCACGGATCCTCCCGGCCTGATTTTTTCGGATATATGAATTAATAAATATTTAATTATATAAATTTCTGTTTTGCGGCTCACATACGCGATATATGTAATAATCTTATTAAATATTATATACTAGACGGAAATGCCCCGCCTTCAAGGCGGAGCTTTCCGCTGCCTATGAGGCTGCAGCCCCTGGACCCCCTTTGCTCGCCTACTTATATACATACCGGCACATACATTTTCCCTTTTCATTTTTATATGTAGAGATTATTTTAACGGTTAATTATTCATGAACTTAAGATTTTTTGTGAATCATATCCTTTCCGGGACTCTCCGGTACACAGACAAAAAATTTACGCCGATATTTTAGAATTCAAAATGTAAATAAATAAAAAAAATCGTAAACATGGGTAAATATTTATATTTTGTTACCATGGCGCTATCCCTGAGGCCTGATTGGTTGTTTCACACATCGGACACCCTCTTAGCCTTTTATATATAAGTATGATAATTTATTATTTAAAAAGTATTTAGTTGCCTGAAAAATCAAAACTGATGCGTTTGGTAATTATATGGTAATCAGCAATGAAAAATCATTCAAAGTTAACTATTTCAAATAAATAAGAAGTTAAAACAATGATTTTATTTTTAACAAGACTGTGAGTGTTGTTTATTGGTGAGGCCAAACATCCCATGGCCCCCGGGAATCGAACCCAGGATCTCCTGCTTTCCGGGGCATAGGCGTGCTGTCCATTGTCCTCGACCTGCACCATGGGGGCCATGGGATGTTTGGCCTCACCAATAAACAACACTCACAGTCTTGTTAAATATATCTATGACTTGTTAAGTCCGAATCGAGGTATTTTGAATACCATTATCTTATTCAAATATATAGATCTCGAAAAATATTTAAATAATGATTTTATTCTCGTCCGGCCTTTTTTTCCCCCCTATACCCCCCTCAAAAGATTTTATTTTTTAATTTTACTCTAAACTCTACATTTTGCTATTTGAAAATAAATTTGTTTTAAAAAAAATTCAAAAGGGACAAAAAAAAAAAACGAAACTTTAGGCCAAGAGACGTAGGCCTAAATATTTTTCAATTTGTCTAAAATTGTTTTTGGTAAATAGGCCAATATGATTTTAGGGACAAATTTTTACGGCCCCTGGGTCGTACTAGCCTCTTGTGCTATGAGCCAATGATTGACTTCCAGTTACAAGGGATGAAAATTTTCTAAATTATAGCCTATTAAATAACAATTAATTTAGAAAAATGGGGACAGGGCAGGGTTTAAACGGCCTCAGATCCCAAAAAGACCTTAAATAAAAAAAAAAAAAACTTTACGAACTTGAAAAATTTAATGATTTATAGAGAGAGAAAAAGTCCTTGAAAAATAGATACTTTTGGTATATTGCTTGTCAGAAAGCTTTTTAATAAACTCCTTAGAGCCAAATATTTTTGTGTCATGAAATATACTAAAACTATTATTGAAATTTTAAATTTCAACAAAAGTTGTTTTGTGTTACAGCCTAATATCCAATTTGTTATCTTTTCCCACATCTCAAATCTGACATATTTCTACCAATACCCATTCATATGCTCACTATTAATAATTATCCTTAGTTCAAAAGATTTCGTCCAGGAGATGCTTTTCACTTCAAAGGCAGGTATTTAAAAAAATTGGGAGGAGGGGATTAAATTTGTTTTATGAAAATACTTTCCCTTTACTAATATAAATAAGTGTGGGAAAGTGTAATTTGATTTTATCGCGCAATAAAAAGTATAATATTTTATTAAATGGAATTAATTGTGTGAAATGACATGATATGTGCGGTTGAATTTAGCCAGTCAACCAGCCAACCAATGAGACGAGTCGAAAGTTTTGGTGACACTTTGGCATATCGCATTTACACATTGAATGCATGAGAGAGAAAGAGCATTTGGAGTGTGATTGATATTCGTATCATGTCCTCATGAGTTATTGCTTATTACGATAGTACTCGTATTAAGGTCCTTCCTCTGTCACCTCACTGACAGGAGATTGAGATCATCTGAAATTAGATACTTCTTAAAAGAAAGAGAGAGAGAGCTGTATCAGTTCTCTTCAATTATTCCCGACATACGTTATAATAATAATACCATTAAATTTCTATAAATATTAACATCTCTAAGAATGCAATTTCTAAAAATATTTTTTCGTCGCCCTTGATTGATAATTGTCAAATAATTTTATTTTTCGTTAAGTGAACTAGCTAGGCCCTTGGCATCTCCTAGGTAGAAGGTAGAAATTTGAGGCCATAGAGATAAAAGAAATCAATCAGTCATTGAAACCTTGATTAAAAATATTTTACTAATTATCTAATGGGTCGTTTTGATAACTTACCTACCCCAACATTAAAATAGCCTCCCTATGGGGAAATACATGGTGTTTGTCCTTCAGCATTAAAATAGCTGAAGGACAAACACCATGTATTTCTCCATAGGGAGGCTATTTTAATGTTGGGGTAGGTAAGTTATCAAAACGACCCATAGGCCTATAAGATATGTAGAATTAACATTAAGTATTGAGAGGTTTGAAAATTACCAATTAATGCTTAATTATTGCCCTCGGACCATGGTGTAGTGGTTAGCATGCTGGAAATTTGTACCAAGGGTCTCGGATTCGTATTCCGTCTTATTTATCTATAATACATTTTGTCAAGTCCAAATGTGCTAGTTGTGTGAAATTTGTATTTAGTTTTTGATCGCAGAGAATAGTTGAGGTCGAGAGGTCATACCATCCTTGTTAAGGTTTTGGCCAGGTTATCCTTAACAGCTTAAGGCGAATGTCGGGTGGCTAATGCGACGTTTACTCCTGGTCTCGTGGCTTGAGCGAATTTTTTTGATAATTTTTTTTTTTTTAATTTCTTTCGGGGGAAATGCATGAGCATGTTGATTTTTAATGGGCATACATTTCTTTTTTTTTTCCTTTTGTTTTGTTGTATTTGTTATTGTATTTAAATTTGTATTGTGTTTGTTGGACCTAGCCACCGAGGACTGGTGGCGGGCCGTAATAAATTTATTTACAATTGGAAGATTATTCTCCGGTCCCTTTCCTTATAAATTTATTTATTTTCAATTGGATTGGCTACCAATCTAATTGAAATAAATTGAGATGGGGGCTAAATGGCCTTCGATGCCGATAAAGACCTTAATGAAATTTTTAAAAAATGTTTAATTATTAGATTCGAGATGATCAATGTAGATGTCACCCATAAGTGGTGTACTAGCTTAATTATTACTTTATTGGGTAAAGGCTACTAGTGATTGGCCCCCATACAGTGAATGGCCCCTACAACTTTAAACTTATAAAATACGGACGTATTTAATATGAAAGGCTTAAATCACACATTGCAGGTTTTTTATAATTTCTATTTCTTCATGATAATACCAATCTGTATAGTGACAACTAATTCTATGTAAAGACGCAACTGAACTAAAAATTAAATAAGACGAGTTTTTCTAATTTATTAAATAATTCAAAACAATTTGTTCTCTAGTCTCTACTGGTTGATTGATCCAAATACGAAACATTATAAGAATCAATTCATTAAAAAAAAAAAAATCTGGTGTGACTGGCGCACAGCACACAATCTCTTACCTTCGGTAATCGAAAGTTGTGTACTGTGCTTGTCACACCAGATTTTTTGTGTCGACATGTATTTAGTTTCCGACAGTATGGTACATTCGATTTTCACGATGTAAAATTTATAACTATGGCAAAATGTTTATATTTTGTTACCATGGCAACCATTTCTCCTATCTTTTCTATGGAGTACAAGAGTAAAGTGGTCTTCAGAAGATTTCAATCACAAAATGAGAATATACATTTTAAAGAGCAACTAAAAAATAGTTGATATATGAATTTAAAAAAAAAATCGTTGGAGCAAATTTTGAGAAAATCGAAAAAAAAACTGAAAAAGTGCATCAGTAAAGTACTAGTACTTTTTGGTCGATTTTGTTCAAAAGCTTCGTGTCACGTCCCATGGGGGTGCCTAACTTAAATATAAAATTTCAACCTCCTAGCTCTTTTCGTTCTTGAGATATTTTGTTCACAGACACACACACACACACACACACAGACAGACACACAGACAGACCATGTCGCGAAAACCACTTTTTGGATTCAGGGGACCTCAAAACGTGAAGATCCATCAAAATCTCGACATCGAATTTTTGACATGAATCCAATACTTTCTCTCTATATATATATTACATATATACATAGGTAAGAGAAAGTAAAAAAATTTTGTGTGAGGTTTGTAAAAAACAATTCAAATTTCTTCTTTCTTTAAATTCATTCTATGTTAGAATAATAAATGTGTTTAAATAGGTGAGGTTTATTTATTACCTTTTATCCAAGTTTTAAAGTAGAAAATCTTTTTAAATTTATCTAACTTGATCCCAGGCAACCCAAGTTTCTTATTTAGCGATCCAACCCCCTCCCCCCCCTCCATTTATGTTCACAGCTGTTATTTGGTTAAGAACTTTCAAGTTTTTTTTGTTTTTTATCGTTTACGATGAATTTTTTAATTCACTTTTCATAAGCAATCACCATAGATTAAAAAAAGGAATATCGAATTTATAGTTATGGATTTCTCGTTTAAAAAGAAAATGAAATCGTAGTTAACCTTAAGGTTAAAAATATTAAAAAAAAATATTTCTGTATGCCCATCCCTGAAACTTTTTTCATCTAAATTAATCTTAAGATGAGTTCTTTAAATGCACCAAGTTTCAAAAGAATCGGCGATTCACCTTTGGGTGACATTCCTTGTTAGTAGGCCTACTAAGATATTTTAGATCAGTGGTTTCCAAACTTTATGATACCACGCCTCCCTTAAAAATAATTATTCTTATGACGCCTCCCCCACCCCCCCCCCCCCCATTTTATAAAATAATACAAAAACAAAAATGTTTAATGCTAAAAAATATAAATTTATATAAAAATATTTTTTTATTTATTCTTATTTATATTAAAACTAGCGATAATTTGGAAAATTGGTCTTGGGAGCCAATATTCGCGCCTCCCCTTACACTAGTCCGCGTCTACAGTTTGGAAAACGCTGGTATAAGGGTATTTTATGGCTGGTGGAATTTGTATCAGGAATGAAAGTTAGAAAAAACGAAGTCAGAATTTTTTGTTTAAAAATATATTTTAACAGCTTACGTTTCGGCCTTGGTAAAAGCCATCCTCGGATGACCCCTGACAGCTCCGAGGATGGCTTTGACCAAAGCCGAAACGTCAGGTGTGAAAATATATTTTTAAAGAAAAATTATGGCTTAGTTTTTTCTAAATTTCATTCCTGAAGAAAAATATTTTTATCAAATCTTATTTTCACGCCCTAGGGGGCCCTACTTAAATATAAAATTTTAACCTCCTAGCTCAATTCCTTCATGCTTTAAAATGAACCCAAACAGACACACAGATAGACCATGTCGCGAAAACCACTTTTTTGGATTCAGGGGACCTCAAAACGTCAAGATCCACCAAAATCTCGACATCGAATTTTTGAAATGAATCCAATACTTTCTCTATATATATATGTATATTATACATATAGGTAAAAGAAAGTAAAAATTCAAATCCGAATTGGGATTAGTTCTATAATACAAAAATCTGGTGTGACTCACACACACAACTTTCTCTTACCTTCGGTAATCGAAAGTTGTGTACTGTGCTTGTCACACCAGATTTTTGTGTCGACATATATTTAGTTCCCGACAGTACGGAACATTTGAATTCAGATGTAAAATTTATAAGTATGGGAAAATATTTATATTTTGTTACCATGACAACCATTTCTCCTATCTTCCCTATGAAATACAAGAGTAAAGTGGTCTTCAGAAGATTTCAATCGCAAAATGAGAATATACATTTTAAAGAGCATCTAAAAAATAATTGATTTTTGAATTTAAAAAAATCGTTGGAGCAAATTTTGAGAAAATCGAAAAAAACTGAAAAAGTACATCAGTAAAGTACTAGTAATCTTTGGCCGATTTTGATTAAAAGCTTATTTTTCCGGTCCCGGGGGGTGTTTAAGTTAAATATAGAATTTCAACCTCGTAGCTCAATTCCTTCATGCTTAAAATTGAACACACACACACCCACCCACCCACAGACAGACCATGTCGCGAAAACCACTTTTTTGGATTCAGGGGACCTCAAAACGTGAAGATCCATCAAAATCTCGACATCGAATTTTTGACATGAATCCAATACTTTCTCTCTATATATATATTACATATATACATAGGTAAGAGAAAGTAAAAAGATGCGGAAACTCACCCCAGGAAGTGGACTAATCATATATTACTTTTCTATCTATGAAAAATCCCTACAAAATTCTGCAAAGGATTCGATGGGTTCCTAAGTTACCCAGTGTTATTATTATCTGTTTATGAGAGTTTCGAAATCTTCAAAAGTTAATTCCGCCCCAGTAATAAGAAATTTTAGAATGACATTAAAATGTTTCTACCCCACTATCCTATTTGCTAAATATTGAATATAAATTTTAACTCAAACGGAATGCACTTATTTTTTAGTAAAAGTATTAAAAAAACATTATTATATTTATGGTTATAGGGATGGGGCAATAACCCCCTTGGTTAATGCCTTCATACCTCCCCCCTTTAAGGAAATTCCACCTTCACAGCGAAATTACTCTCAAAATAATTTGAATATATTTATAAATAATTATTTTAATTTTTATTTTATTTTGAAATTATTTTATTTTAATTTTCAACCCTTAATCCACCCCTGTGTAAAAATATATCAAGGAAATTTGATTAACAAAAATATAGGCCATATAGAGAGAATATAATGGTAAATAATGGTGACTTAAGAAAAGATGCCCTCAGGCTTAGTGTAGTTGGTAGTGTGCCTACCTTCTATACCGAATGTCGCGGGTTCGAACCCCAGGCAGTCCGATGATTATATTTAAGCCATTTGGATACCAAATGATCAAAAGGTTAAAAAAAAAGATAAAAAATAAAAAACTAATTTTTTTCAATGACACCTACACTCCCCCCTCTCCATTTCAACAGCTTATATTCTCCCTCTACCCATAATGAATTACAAAATATTTAATTTCATATTCAAAAGAATCGTTTTTGCAGTCAAATTATTTGTTTCTATCATTTATTTTTTCAACGATAAAATGCATAATAATTACCTTTAATAAGACTCTCAAGAGGGTGTGTTGGCTGACGGGGTGGTCAGGGTGGATTACACTATATTAATTATTCACTTTGATTCACTTTAAACACATCTAAGAAAGAGAGGAGCTCGTCGCCTCGACTGAACGAGACTTGTCTTTCTCTCTTTGTTTTGAAATAAAATAGATGAAAATAACAATTCCCTTTTTATTAAAAGTAATAAAATACCTTTTTCTCTAATCCAACTATATTTAGAGCTGGAAAAGAATGTCAACAAGTGATTTGGAATATTCCAAGGCCTTTCTTAAATAATCAACCCTTCATCCCCCCTAATCAAAATAATAACGCTATTTTTTCAATGTTTTCATTTATTTGGGTTCGATTTGGCTTTAAAAAACATTTTTTCAATTCTTCAACCCCTATTCCAATCTTTTTTTTTAACACTCACACTTTTTTTCCAATCACACTCACATTCACACACACTTTCCCACAGTATTTTCGGCAACTTAGGCCATATAAGATTTTTTACGATAACCGTTATTAATGATATATTCATGTTTGGGTCCAGGCATTCTTATTTAAGCCATTTGATTTCCAAATAGCTTAAATAAAATCATCGGACTGCCCTGGTGTCCGAACCCGCGACTTTTGGTATACTATGATAGCACGCTAACCCCTACACCAAGCCCCGGGGCACTAAGAAATATAAATTTATATAAAAATATTTTTTTTATTTATTCATATTTATTATTTTAATTTAAAACTCCGTCCCAGAATCTTCTAAATTTTATTATTATATTTATAAAACTAGCAATAATTTGGAAAATTGATATTGGTGGCCAATATTCGCGCCTCCCTAGGGAGGCGCGCCTCTCGTTTGGAAAATGCTGTTTTAGATAATACTTATGAAAAATCTCTTATCTCAGGAGGTACAATAAAATCTAGTGTTGAAAAATGATGATGTTCTCAATTACTTTGTTCCGCTTACTATATATCTTTTTTTTTTTATTTTTTATAAAACATTCACACTTTTTTCTCATTCACACTCACACTCACACACACATTCACACAGTCTTTTTCGGCAACTCTGGCCATTTAAGACTTTATACGCATAACCGTTGTAATTTATATATGTATTTGGGGTTCAGGCATTTCTATTTAAGCCATCTGGTATCCAAATGGCTTAAATAAAATCTTTCGGACTTCCTGGTCCGAACCCGCGACGTTTGGCATAGGAGGTAGGCACGCTACATACTACGCCAAACTCGGGGCTACTATATATCTTATTGGTCAAGGATAATTATTGTTCACTTTTACATGTTTATTATTTTTCATTAACTTATTGTATATTCCCCTTGGTCAATAATAAGTTGTATTTTTAAAAGGAAGCCCTTTAATCTTGGCTAACATCCTCTGACCCTCTTTTGATAAATAATTATCCTTAAGACATGAATCTAGGCTAATATGTCACTATTCCATTGTCATTTGATTTATTTATTACGCCTACCTACGAATTCATTTTCAAAGGATTAATAACTAACAAAAAATAAGTTAGTAGCCTTACTAGTACAATAAAATTTCAAAGATGTTAAAAATCACAGGCTTATAGTTGTATATCTATTTTTTTAAATTAAAATTATAATTGATCAACATCATCAAGGTTATGGCAGATTGTCATCATTATAGGCCTGAAATTTAATAAGCCATAAATAAGACGAGTTGTTACAAACAATGTTTAGTATTTCAGGGGTGTGTCATATTTATTTACTGAAATCAAAAATCATAAAAAAATAGCGTTGTTAAAATAGTAAAAATTCGCCATAATGGATCAGAGATCTGGTACATCTAAAATTTATAAATCTATTTGTCGAATATACCATATGGTAAGCCTGTGTTTTTTATCCATCTTGAACTCTATTTATTGTTAATAAATTAAATATTTAAGAAATAGTCTTAATTTTTTTTTTTTTCCCTTTGGGCTAGTCTAATCTCAAATAAGATATGATATTATTTTTACCGGTACCTCTTTCCTTCTCTATACTTGTTAGAAACTGATCTCGAAAAAGTAGAGAACGGGAGCACTTACCTATAAAAGAGAGAAAAACACAAATTAGAATAATTAATTAGAATTTGTTAATAAGTATAAGAGCGCTCTTTCTAAATTTCTTAAATCCTCGCAAGATGAAAAAATCCCGATGTGTATAGTTTAGAAATGTAGACAAAAAAAATCTGCTGTCAAACAGATATACAGTATACGTATCTACTTATTTAGTATCTTATAATGGGTTTTAGAACTCTTTAGGCAGTTCGATGATTTTATTTAAGTCATTTGGATACCAAATGGCTTAAATAGAAATGCCTGAACCCCCAATAGATATTATATATCATAACGGTTATCATCAAAGTCTTATATGGCCTAAGATGCCAAAAAGACTGTGTGAATGGGTGTATGAGTGTGAGTGGAATAAGAAAAAGTGTGAGTGTTTAAAAAAAACTCAAAAGGTAACATTTACAATCAAATATAGCAAAATATTATTATTCCAATCTATCATCTTTTCTATTAAGTATAATATGTACAAGAATAAAATGAACTTCAATCACCACTTCATCTCTTAGGTTTTGTCGATTTTATTCAAAAATTTTTTGTTGAACTAACCTAAATATGAAATTGCAATCTGGAAGCTGATTCCGATTTTGGAAAATTTTGTAAAGAGTCAGGTTTTTTGGACCCCACAAAAAGTGCATATCAATTTTTGGTACATTGCAAAGATTTCTTCTATTTTTAAGTAAAAATTCAAATATTGCATTTTTAAATAAATTTGTGATTTTCATTTTTTTTTTTTTTTTTTTTTTGAGGAATAGATCTAAATTCCCTTCCACCCAACTAACTGTTATAAAATTTGATGGAAGGTGGATTTGATGAGGGTGGAGACACTCGACTTAATTATTACAGCTGATTTTCAAAAAATATGGTTTATAAAAAGTGAATTTTGAGGAACTCATCCACTGATAGTAACTAGTCTGGCGAGCGATGTACTTGAGCAGTTACTGACCCCAAATGTTTTAATATATCATTCTTAAAAATAAAAAATGTTGCTAATATAAAAAGCACAAACAGATTATTATTATTCAAATGAATCAATGCAATACATTTAAAAAGAATGTAATACCTGTTAGACATTTTAACTGTATTGTATGGATCTTCTATTTATAAGGCTTTAAGATAGATATTTTTTTTTTATAAAAAACACTCCCACTTTTTTCCCATTTACACACACATACACACTTGGCCATTTAAGACTTTTAACGATACTCGTATGTTATTAAAATATCTATTGGGGTCCAGGCATTCTTATTTAAGCCATTTCGTATCCAAATGCCTTAAATAAAATCATCGGATTGCCTGGGATCCGAACCCCCGACCCTTGGTATAAGATAGGTGCGCTACCAACTACGCCAAGCCCGGGGGCAATATAGATATTTATAAATAAAGAGAACTTTATACTGTATTTCATTTATTAATAATAAAAAAACTTTTTATTTGATTGCATTTTTTAATTCGTAATGATTTCCTAAAAACAGATGGAGGGATGCAATATTTATATCTGCCCTAGGCCCAAGAATAGCTAGTTGCGGGCCTGCAAATATATGTACGTACCTGCCTCCTCTCCAATAAAATTGCCACCTGGATCCACTACATGGCCAGGGACAATTCAAACAACAAAATCAATGAAAAAGTTTCAATTTATTAATAAGCAGAAAACGGATAACTCCTGCCTGATATGTTCGAGAGTGGAGCCTTGAGCATAGTCAACCAAACCAATATTCGCGTAAATCATCTTTTTTTAATGCAATTGAAGTGTAAAAGCTATTTTTAAAACATTTCCGACGACTAAACATATTGGTTGCCTAATCTCAAGGATTCACTCTAGAGCGATTCAGGCACCTGTGATGGCGACTGTAAATACAGTAGCTGCCACCTCTCCAATAAAATTACAACCTGGATCCACCACTGCGTTGGTCCGGAACAATTCAAACAAAACCAATGAGAACGTTTCTTACTATTGTGATTCAAAAAATAAAAAACTAATATTAAAACCCCATTTTTCAACTTTTCTTTTTTCTATTATATCATTCCAAGTCCAAAGTCACCAGCCAAATAAATGAATAACTATTTGTGAGCGTGAATAAATTTAAACTAAATAAATTGAATAGATAAGTATAAAAAGATTATCCATGAATCGTTTGTTGAACTTGAAGTGAGATGAAGCCGATAAGATGTATAAAGAGAAGAGGAGTGTGTTGGTTTGGCATAAGCAGATGAAGAAAAAAAAAAAAAAAAAAAAAATAGATGATGTAGTCAACACGTCGCTCGCCTTCGATTACATCTGGCGGAAGTCGATGTCCTCTTAACTCCTTTTTTTTCTTCTTTCTTTTGTCCTCTTCTGCTTATATGAATCAAAGAAGACAATGGATATAATGCTTTAGAGGGCATCCAACTTTACCTTTGCCTTTACGCCTCTTATATGCATCCGAGTATGAATTCTACATTTATTAAAAAAAAAAAAAAATAGTTTTTATCAGAAAAGAAAAACAACCTTTGTAAAGGAGATGAGAAAAGCCATTAGTGTTATTTAGATTTATTTAATTAATTTTTTGATAAACACTGAATAAATTCCGTGAATTTTTGTTGTTGTTTTTGTTGGAGGGCAATTATTTATGGATTGAAGAGTAGATATTTCGACTAGTGGTTGTCAGTATAAAAAGAAGAAAAGAATTTTCAGTAGTAAATTCAAAGGGGCGCTCTCACTTTTCTTGACATTAAACATTTTAATAATGGTTATTTCTCCATATTTAAGAACAAAATGGATATATTTGTTTACATTCTGATGAATATTGAGAGGTTAAAAGAGGTTAAGTTATTTCTCCATATTTAAGAAAAACAAGTGCCTGCTTGAGGATTTGTTTGCATTCATAGAATATACATAGAAAATGCAAAGAATACATAAATATTTCTCTATAATATCATACTTATATATAAAGCCCTTAAGCCGGTGTCAGATGTGTGAACGCACCAATCAGGCCTCAGCGATGCTTCAGGGACAGCACTGATTGGCGAAATTCAGAGAGGGCGGGGCGGAGTCGGAGAGGCAAATTCAAAATTTTTAACTACTAAACGCGTACGAGACGCCGCCCGCCAGGGCCAAGTTGATTATGGCGCGGCTTCGCCACGCCATTTCACTTGTAAATAATAAATATAATAAATCTGCAATTGCAGAACAGGCTCAAACAAGTGGACATAAAATAAATTCAGACAATGTCAAAACAGTCCATGTTGAAAATGATTGGTGGAAAAGAAAAGTCAGAGTATCTATAGAAATTTTTAACTTTAACTCTTACTTTGATGATTGTGTCTAACTTCACGAGAACGGTTGTAGATGGCTCTGGTGTTGTCTAACTTCAAACGTTGAACAGTATTTAGAGTCTACCTTTAATAAATAATTAATACAAAATGTGGTCTATATTTAAAAAGGCAGATAATAATAATAACTTTCAATTTTTTTTTCTTTTTTTAATTTTTCTATCACTTAACAGAGATTAACTCCAATAACAGAGCGACGGAACAATGTTTGATAATTTTCACGGCGAGTGTGATTTGAACCAGAGTTTTTTTTTTTTTTTTTTTAAACACTCATACTTTTTTCTCATTCACACTCACATTCACACACACATACACACAGTCTTTTCGGCAACTTAGGCCATTTAAGACTTTAAACGATACTCGTATTTATATAATTTATATTTATTTGGGGTTCAGGCATTCTTATTTAAGCCATTTGGTATCCAAGTGGCTTAAATAAAATCATCGGACTGCCTGGGGTCCGAACCTGCGACGTTTGGTATACGAGGTTAGCACGCTAACCTCTACGCCAAGCCCCGAGGGCTTGAACCTGAGTTGTTTAGCAACTTCGTAATCCGCACCTTATCCAATTAGCAATTTTTTTAAGATTGTTGTTGTCTAGAGCAAAAAATTTAATTTTAGGTTTTTTATGCCATTGTATGTTTATTTTATTGGCCTCGGGCTTGGCGTAGTTGGTAGCACGCCTGTCTTGTATACCAAGGGTCGAGGGTTCGGATCCCAGGCAGCCCGATGATTTTATTTAAGCCATTTGGATACCATTGATATATTTACAAATATTATCGTACAAAGTCTTATATGGCCTAAGTTGCCGAAAAGGCTGTGTGTACGTGTGTGTGAATGTGAGTGTGAATTGTAAAAAAGTGTGTGTTAAAAAAAAAAAAAAAAAATCTGGTGTGACTGGCGCACAGCACACAACTTTCTCTTACCTTCGGTAATCGAAAGTTGTGTTCTGTGCTTGTCACACCAGATTTTTTGTGTCGACATATATTTAGTTCCCGACAGTACGGAACATATGAATTCAGATGTAAAATTTTTAAGTATGGCAAAATATTTATATTTTGTTACCATGGCAACCATTTCTCCTATCCTTCCCTATGAAATACAAGAGTAAAGTGGTCTTCAGAAGATTTCAATCGCAAAATGAGAATATACATTTTAAAGAGCATCTAAAAAATAATTGATTTTTGAATTTTAAAAAAAATCGTTGGAGCGAATTTTGAGAAAATCGAAAAAAACTGAAAAAGTACATCAGTAAAGTACTAGTACTCTTTGGCCAATTTTGATTCAAAGCTTATTTTTCCGGTCCCGGGTGGTGTTTAACTTAAATATAAAATTTCAACCTCATAGCTCAATTCCTTCATGCTTAAAATTGAACACACACCCACACACCCACACACCCACCCACACACACACACACAGACAGACCATGTCGCGAAAATCACTTTTTTGGATTCAGGGGACCTCAAAACGTGAAGATCCATCAAAATCTCGACATCGAATTTTTGACATGAATCCAATACTTTCTCTCTATACCGGGTGGGCCAATAGTGCGTGGACGGAAGATTGTGGGCTTATTAACGGACATTTTTAAAATTTGTTGATCGCACATAATGTGGGGCCTTTAGGGCTACAAATTAAAAATATTTTTGTTCCAATTGCACCTCATATACAGGGTGGTCCATATCAAAGTTATGTTTTTTTAAATGGAACGCCCTGTATATTATTGCATATTTGGATTCTACGGCCAATTTTAGTATGAGTTTATGTCATGCAATGTATTCCAAACCAAACCGTTTAGCCGCAAATCGGGCTTTAGTGAAAAAACTGCTGTCTGGAAAAAATTGAATATCTCGCGAACCATAAAACTTAGGGAACTGTTCTTTTGTGAGGTTACTAAGCATGAAATGTACTAATGTAGGCCAGATGGGGAACCCGGAATTATTCTTATGTTGGGAGAAATGGCCATGCCAATTTGGAAAATTTCAATCATGGATAACTTCATTTTTTTCAAATGGAATATGCTACTTTTTTTTATGCCATGGGACGTGAAATTCAATTATCTTTCAGCTGATATAAGGTTGTCTATATCTATCTTTGGTAGTTTTCTTTTTATTCCAAAATATCTGATAACGAAAAAAAAAAATTTTTATTATAGACAAAATAATTGAAAAAAAAATCCAAACGCAAAACAAAATTGTAATAAATGGAAAAAATATGCTAAATATTCGAAAATGTCTTTAATTTCCTTTAAAATCATTTATTTGAACTTCTCGAAAAAGAAATTACGGTTATGTTCAGGTTAGGAGATGCGCCATCTTGTTGACAAATCATAACCCGAATTTGAGCAAGCGGGACTTCTTTGAGAAGTTCAAATAAATGATTTTAAAGGAAATTTAAAGACATTTTCGAATATTTAGCATAATTTGTCCATTTATTACGATTTTGTTTTGCGTTTGGATTTTTTTTCAATTATTTTGTCTATAATAAAAATTTTTTTTTTTCGTTATCAGATATTTTGGAATAAAAAGAAAACTACCAAAGATAGATATAGACAACCTTATATCAGCTGAAAGATAATTGAATTTCACGTCCCATGGCATAAAAAAAGTAGCATGTTCCATTTGAAAAAATGAAGTTATCCATGATTGAAATTTTCCAAATTGGCATGGCCATTTCCCCAACATAAGAATAATTCCGGGTTCCCCATCTGGCCTACATTAGTACATTTCATGCTTAGTAACCTCACAAAAGAACAGTTCCCTAAGTTTTATGGTTCGCGAGATATTCAATTTTTTCCAGACAGCAGTTTTTTCACTAAAGCCCGATTTGCGGCTAAACTGTTTGGTTTGGAATACATTGCATGACATAAACTCATACTAAAATTGGCCGTAGAATCCAAATATGCAATAATATACAGGGCGTTCCATTTAAAAAAAATAACTTTGATATGGACCACCCTGTATATGAGGTGCAATTGGAACAAAAATATTTTTAATTTGTAGCCCTAAAGGCCCCACATTATGTGCGATCAACAAATTTTAAAAATGTCCGTTAATAAGCCTACAATCTTCCGTCCACCATATTGGCCCACCCGGTATATATACCGGGTGGGCCAATAGTGCGTGGTATATATACCGGGTGGGCCAATAGTGCGTGGACGGAAGATTGTGGGCTTATTAACGGACATTTTTAAAATTTGTTGATCGCACATAATGTGGGGCCTTTAGGGCTACAACTTAAAAATATTTTTGTTCCAATTGCACCTCATATACAGGGTGGTCCATATCAAAGTTATGTTTTTTAAATGGAACGCCCTGAATATTATTGCATATTTGGATTCTACGGCCAATTTTAGTATGACTTTATGTCATGCAATGTATTCCAAACCAAACCGTTTAGCCGCAAATCGGGCTTTAGTGAAAAAACTGCTGTCTGGAAAAAATTGAATATTGTCCGAACCATAAAACTTAGGGAACTGTTCTTTTGTGAGGTTACTAACCATGAAATGTACTAATGTAGGACAGATGGGGAACCCGGAATTATTCTTATGTTGGGAGAAATGGCCATGCCAATTTGGAAAATTTCAATCATGGATAACTTCATTTTTTCAAATGGGACATGCTACTTTTTTTATGCCATGGGACGTGAAATTCAATTATCTTTCAGCTGATATAAGGTTGTCTATATCTATCTTTGGTAGTTTTCTTTTTATTCCAAAATATCTGATAACGAAAAAAAAAAATATTTATTATAGACAAAATAATTGAAAAAAAAATCCAAACACAAAACAAAATTGTAATAAATGGACAAATTATGCTAAATATTCGAAAATGTCTTTTAATTTCCTTTAAAATCATTTATTTGAACTTCTCGAAAAAGAAATTAGGGTTATGTTCAGGTTAGGAGGTGCGCCATCTTGTTGACAAATCATACCCCAATTTGAACAAGCGGGACTCCTTTGAGGAGTTCAAATAAATGATTTTAAGGGAAATTAAAAGACATTTTCGAATATTTAGCATAATTTGTCCATTTATTACAATTTTGTTTTGCGTTTGGATTTTTTTTTTCAATTATTTTGTCTATAATAAATATTTTTTTTTTTTCGTTATCAGATATTTTGGAATAAAAAGAAAACTACCAAAGATAGATATAGACAACCTTATATCAGCTGAAAGATAATTGAATTTCACGTCCCATGGCATAAAAAAGTAGCATGTCCCATTTGAAAAAATGAAGTTATCCATGATTGAAATTTTCCAAATTGGCATGGCCATTTCTCCCAACATAAGAATAATTCCGGGTTCCCCATCTGGCCTACATTAGTACATTTCATGGTTAGTAACCTCACAAAAGAACAGTTCCCTAAGTTTTATGGTTCGGACAATATTCAATTTTTTCCAGACAGCAGTTTTTTCACTAAAGCCCGATTTGCGGCTAAAGGGTTTGGTTTAGAATACATTGCATGACATAAAGTCATACTAAAATTGGCCGTATAATCCAAATATGCAATAATATACAGGGCGTTCCATTTAAAAAAACATAACTTTGATATGGACCACCCTGTATATGAGGTGCAATTGGAACAAAAATATTTTTAATTTGTAGCCCTAAAGGCCCCACATTATGTGCGATCAACAAATTTTAAAAATGTCTGTTAATAAGCCCACAATCTTCCGTCCACGCACTATTGGCCCACCCGGTATATTACATATATACATAGGTAAGAGAAAGTAAAAATTATTGTTGCAAACTGAAACGGAAGTGACACCTTTTACTTTTTTCATGATGTTCGAAATTATCCCGTTATACATTAATAGTATCGGCATTCAAAACCAATAGTGAAGTCGAAGGAACCTTATAAGAAATTCTCGCTAGTTCCGTTAGTGAATATAATATTATTTAACTATTAAAATATTCTTTAAATTATGAGAGAGGTATTTAGAAAAATACACGTAATATGAATTTTTTTGTTTTTAGAGAAAAGCTTAATTAGCAATTACGAATATTTAGAGAGAGAAATATGACAAGGGAATAAAAGTTGTATTTTTATTTTTTATTTTTTTGAGAGCTTCAAGTGAATGAGTTTATTTTGCGAATAAATATACAATTACTAAAAGTAGTGAAGCGAGTAAAAGGAGGAAATTTATGACTCGCCCTTCACCCATCCAGGATTTTTATCTTTTAAATAAATGAAATAATTCAGTTGAACATTAAAACGTGTTTAACTTTATAATTATAATTATAGGCCGACGCAGAGAGAATACTTTGCACAAACTTAAATTAATGGAACCGTCTCGGCTTATTTACTTTCTCTTTTTCCAGCAAAATTTTATATAAAGATATATTATGAAATCCAGGATATTTCAAAGTTGATGGAAAAAATTTGGGATAAGAAATTAAAAATTCTAAAAGGTCCAGGTAAAACAAAAAAAATCAAAAAATTATCTCTGGCTAAAATCTCTCTAGTGCCAGCCTGATACGTTGTGGTACACTGAAGGGTAACTTTCGTGGGAATAATACTGAGGTGTGTTCCTGTTTCTTCCTCAGGAGAAGACATCTCAATTGGAGTTGGATAATTTTTGCCTTGAAGTGGATTTGAACTCGAGTTGTCTTCAACTCAGGATTATACAGTGTTAACTACTTTGTCCCCTCGGCTAATCGCCGCCTCGAAAAATAAAGATATCAAAATATCGAAAACTCGCTACGTATGGCTAAAAACTTATTTTTTCTTATAATCCTAAGCGTTAATATTTGCACAAGACTCATGAAACAATTATTAGGTCTATATAAAAGGGTTTAATTTTCGTAGATAATTCATTATCTAATCGTTTTCCAAATTATACTGGTATCTTATTACAAAATATACACCACGTGGAGATAATAAAAATAAAGTTATATTTGTTTACATATAATGTGTTATTCACAAAATTACTACTCTTATGAAATGGGAATCCCAAATAAATAGTCTAATTAAAGCAGCATAGGGAAGGATTTTAGGACAAATCCTCATCAAAGAATTTTATTTGTTAAATAAATATAAATTCAAATATCATACTATAATATAAAGCGCTAGCGACTGACTTCCTGTCCCTGTGTGTATGTTCCTGTTCTCTCGCTGATTGGCTAGAGTTACAGTAAGTGAAGCTGGAGATGGAATATAAAATTTAAGTCAGAAAGGGAAACTTGAAACTTTAAAATTTTGCAATTGCTCGCCGAAGGCAACAGAATATTAATAAACCGCATTTATTAATTTCTGCATTTTGTGGGATGCATCACTGTAGTGAGGGCTAGAGAGGTCGTATAGAACTTGCTGCTCCCGGACCAATTCAATGAGTCTCACATCATCCATTGTAAACAGGTTGAAGACAGGTGACTGCGGAAGTTCACACTCAGAGACTGGTAGGGGACGGGCAGGGAGGGGCGGGTACAGTCCTGATCGCCGGGAGGGCGAGCCCGCGGGCAGGCCGCCGGTCTTGATCTGACTGTGCCCGTACCGTGCCCGCCAGTGACGAACACTCTCATTGGGACCCCGAGGCAGCGATCTTGACTTGACTGTGCCCGTTGGTGTGAAACTGCCTTAAAGGGTTAGAAAAATTAATTTTTTTCAGTTTTTTTTTTAATTTTTGACACCCCTAATACAATTTTTCTGATCCCTGAATGCAAAAACCATATTTTTACGATATTCCTTAGTTCTTTGGCTTTCCAAAAAGCATTCGTTCGTTAAATTCTGTTGATTAGTAACGAAATTATTAACAAAATAGTTAAAAATATATTAATAGTTATGTTTATTCCTATGCAAAGCGCCTAAAAGATAGGCAGCCAAAGTGTTTGTTTTTTTCACCAAACTTTGATAACTTTTTAATTATTAACAGATTTTCACGGGTGAATAATTTTTGGAAAGCTAAATAACTATAGAATATCGTAAAAATATATTTGTTGCATTCAGGAATCAGAAAAATTATATTAGGGGTGTCCAAAGTAAAAAAAAAAAAACTTGCTACAGTTTTTGCAACGGAATTTCCCTTTCCTAACTCCATTTAGACTCCAAAAAAATCTTCATCTAAATATAGGCCTATTTATAATAACAGGTCTCTCGTGTTTAAAATCAATCACCTTTTGAATAAATCATTAATTTTAAATAATAGGTAATAATAGGGATTGAAAAAAAAAGAAAATATATAATTTTTCCCATTAAAGGTCAATTATAATGAGTTAATTTCAAGTTATTTCAAGGTCATTAGCTGACTCATTTCGTGCTTCTAAAAATTAGTCAAAAACCCATTTAATTTAATTGTTCCTAATCACAATTCATACTTTTAACAGAGAAGAGCGTTCGCTTTGCTTCTCTCTGCGCTGTTTGCATGTGAACTTTTTTTTGCACTCATAAATATGTATATTGATCTCTCCCGCAGGGCATAAATGCTTCTAAATTTAATCCCAAGAACGAAATAACACCTAATGCTCGTTTTGTTTCTTAGAGCAGTCACTCAGCTCTTTTATTTAATTGCTTCAACTTCATCATCGTAATTAATATTCACGTTGACAAATTCGCTCGCATTTTAACTAAAAACTAAATTAGAACTTGTTATTAGGGATTTTATATTAATCCGGAGGGTAATGTTTTTTATTATACCTGTAAATTAAAATGGATTAAAAGGATTGTAAATAATTAGAACCAATCCATTTGGCTTTATGAATCAAGTGTTTGTATTTCATAATAGGGATAGAGGTGAATTGTTTTAGGATTGAACCAATTCAATTCCTTTTTCCGAATTTGTTCCCTTTCCTTTAATAATACTTCCTTTTTTCTCCTAAAAATTGTCCTTTATTCAGCAAAAGATAGGCTTTTAAAATAACTAATTATTAAAAAATTATCTTTCCTAGTCGAAAGCTATTTTTGATTTTTAATTATTTTATTTAATGTCTTTTTTCAGCATTGGAGGCCTTTCGAACCATCTTCATGGCTATAATGGAGTAGATAAAAGTCATAACATCAAGAGGTTGTATCCTATAAATAAAATTTCAAGACATAAAAATAAAGTTATCGATATTTTATATTTGTCTTTAAATTTTTATTTAAACAACCTCTTGATGTTATGTCTTTTATAAACTCCATTATAGCCATGAAGATGGTCGCATAGTCGACTGAAACGTCGCTGTGGGTTCTTTAATAAAAAAATAAACATAGCTGCTTGGCCTTTTTTTCTTGTCTACTGGAAATGAAAAATTCTGGGAAAATAAATATAATTTTGCCCTCTTCGGTAAAAGTTGAGAAATAAGTTTTTTTTTTCTTTTTTTTTATCAAAACATATTTGAAAAAATAAAAATATGTATACCAGGTACCAGGTATCCACCAAAAAAAGAATAAGACATTCAAATTTGGTAGAAAAAATGAGCAAAGCAGCTCTATTGTCAAACCAGGACCGACGTTTCGGTCGTATATAGGGCCATCTTCAGGGCCAGGTTAATGTCTAAAAATATATATTCTCTTTCTACCAAATTTGAATATCAAAATTCAGCAATATACCTTCTTCAAATAAAAAAAAAAACCTTAAAAGTCAAGGATTGTGGGTTCGGATTCCAGGCAGTCCGTCGAGAATTTATTTAAATTGATTTGATATAAATAATTATTCCAAGATCGAAATAAAGATAATTGTACCTATAGTTTGAAAGTCTATATGGCCTCAGATACAGAAGACTTTAAGGTGCGCGTCTCGGGGTGCTAATTTTGGGACTTTCCAGCGGCCACAATTTTGAAGCTATCGACCTCAAATTTTTTAAATTAAAGCTATTTAAAATATCTACAACTTATAGAAGCCCTTTTTTGATTTTCGAAAAAAAAAATTTTTTTTGATTAATGGCATTAAATAAAAGATATTTAAAAAAAAGGAGCTCTATATCTTGTAGATAATTAAATTAGTAATCATTGTGTTAAAAAATAATTAATTTTTTGCCTTTAATTAATAAGCTGGAAAGTCTAAAATGAAATGGAACAAGTTGCGTGTTATCTAATGGGGGAACACTAACGCCATCTGGTGCCGCCTCGAGTCAATCGTGTTTTAACGGTTTTCCGAGACGCGCACCTTAAAAAAATAATTCACTAATTTTCTTCTAGTATGTGACTTATTTGCCTCTCCCTGTATTATTCATGTATAATTTTATTGTATCAAAGAAATTAAATATTATTCGTGTATGTTTTGATAAAATAATACACAAAAACTCTCTCCAATTACATGCATTAAGAGATAGATTAGTAAAGACAATAAAAAAGCTTATCAGAGGTTCGTTACTTTTATTAATAACCCCAAAGAGAGATTAACATGGGTTCGAAGGGTGTGTAATATTGTTCTGTAAATATAAACATATATGATATATTGGTCAATTGTCTCTTACGACTTCCTTATTTTTCTACATATATGATATAATTTAAATGTCCAGTCCACCCACTATTAATTACTTCCTATTAATATTATCTGAAAGGGGATCATTCCAAAGGTTTCTTCAACCAGAAATCCTCTTTTAACAGAGAGGGAGATAAGAATAAATTTTCCCTAAATTAGTCTATTTTAATTCATTAAATATTAACTTATTCATTTTAATATAAATGGTAGAAAGAGCATTAATTTATTTCATTTATATGGAAAAGGGGAGATTTTGACCATCGTTTATAATTTCCTAACGCCCCTATACTAGTCACTAGAAAATTAATTTACTAGTTTAAATTTTAATTATTATTAAGCTGCATAAGAACACATCAGTTGCCCTTAACGCTAAAATTGTCCTCTCCACTCGCTAGAAATGGAATCTCTCTAATGGATGTTTTGCATTCGCATACACCAAATGTTTCAGACAATATATGGTATTAGGCTACTAATTCAAATTTCTCTAGTTAAAAGTTTTACTCTTATTAAAGTAAAATTAAAAAATTAGATCAGGATTATTTGAGGAAAAGGCCTTAAATTACGGCATAAAAGTTCTCAATACCTACAAAAAAAAAAACCCTGTTATAAAGTGCACTGAAGAACCAACGGATTTCGGGTTCTTATTTTGAGAGGAACTCCACCATTCTACTGCCTTAAAAAATCTCGGCAGGTCGACAAAGTGACCGATGCATCATTCCTCCATCAGCATTTATAAATTTTTTAAAAGAGTTTTTATATCAAAATAATAAAGGAACTTTTGATTGTAAACAGAAAGAGAGAGAAGTGCCAGATCATCCATTTCAATCATCCCATATAGCATGAAACATAACATAAAATTTAGATAAAAACCAGACAGAAAATCAGACAAGACACTAACGAGCAAATGACTCTTTCTTTCATTGCTATTCGTTAAAATATTTAAAATAACATTGGGAAAGATTCTAAAATAGCTGTATGAAATGAACTGAAAAGCAAAATAGCGAATAACACATAAGAGACTCGCAATTAATTTTAATATTTTTCAATTAAAAAATTTACACATATATTAATTGGTCAAATGGAAATATCGCCTCCTGAGAATTATAGTGGCGAAAGTCCGAAAATTCAATTTTTGAGTTAAGCTTAACAAATGTTGTTAAAACGTCTTCTCTTTTGAGTGGCAAAATGGCGAAAATAAATTTCCATCCTTTGCTATTGATTCAGGCCTGTTCATTTTTTCCCCGGCTATTTAAATGTAACTTATATGTTTATAAAACATTCAAACCCTTTTGACGTGACAACGTCTTACAAATCATGTGTCTATAGTGGAAGGTTAGGGGGCATGCACGAAAAAGTTTATCGGCTTGAATAACTCCTCTGTCTTAAGAAGTATAATTATGGGGAATATACGGTAAGAAAGAATGAGTTTTTCTCGAATTGTTGGATTTCGGACTTTCGCCACTCTGATTATCAGAAGGCGAATGAGAAACTTAGCCAGAGCTACAAATAGTCTTTTATTATAAAAAAAATCGTTCGGGACCTTTTGCCCGAAAACAATAGTGGTGTATGTCTATATAACAGGTTTTTTTTTATACTGGTAATATTTTTTTAAAAAATCATAAGAATTTATCAAAATCTGCTAATTTAAAATTTGATATGATCACAATACCTTCCTTAAAAAAAGCGCTCTCGAAAATGAAGAAACTTACCTGGAAAAAAAGAGAAAAATATTATTAGATGTGATTCATTTAGTTTTCAATAAACATAAAAACGCTCTTATAAATAAATGTGCCTGGACTAAAGTATCGTAAATTAAAAGTCTATAATACCGAAGACTGAAAACCTATAATGACCAGTGGTCACATGCAAATGGATGAAGATGACCCAAAGAAAAGCATTGAAAAAACAGTTTTAGGCACGATTCGCCAAAAATGTTTTGTCATTGAGCGTTTTTGCTCAATCGGTGTGCGTTCAGCCTAAGCGAAAAAAAAAAATTTATTTGAATTGAAATGGCTAGGTTGAAATAAATAGGCATGGAGTATAAATGGCCTCAGATGCCGTAATAGATCTTAAAAAAAAAAAATCATTGGTTCCCAGATTCTGTCGTTTAATGTAATATCATACAAAAAAAGAACTCTCAGCCTTATCACAGTAGTAGAAGTCTCGCTTTATATTATAGAGGTCAGAGGTTTCCTTATTGACAAAAATTTTTATCTAATTTAATGTAGAAAGTGGCTCTGTAGAATTGAATAAAGGATTGAAGAGAAAAGCAGCCAGGCAGGGAGCTTCTATTAAATTAAACTCCTTTTACGCAAAACGTTTCAGCCGATTTAATCATGCCATCTTCAGTTGCATTGGAGTTTTTTAGTAAATAGAGAAAAACTCCAGTGCAACTGAAGATGGGCATGATTAAATCAGCCGAAACGTTTTGTGTAAAAGGACTTTAATTTAATAGAAGCTCCCTGCCTGGCTGCTTTCCTCTTCAATCCTGTATTCTATCTAAATTGGCTTCCAATTAATAAATGTCTTCAGATCCTGCTATCGAAAAAGGCATGGTTTAAAAATGATACATTATTTAAACAAAATATTTGTATAAAAAAAGTAAAAAATTGTTTCCGAACCACATAAAAGTTTTTTATAAAACATATCAACCACATTATGCGGTTTCTATTCATCCATTCTTTGTCTCTGACTCAATACGGAAGGGAAAAAACAAAGATAAAGAATATCATATTTTTTTGCCTCTTTAAACAAAATGATTCATCTCAACAGCTGAGAAATCAAATTATAAAAGGAATGCTTTACCTGGAACTAGAGTCAAATACGTGTGTGTCGGTGTGAACTCATTAGACGAGAGGCCAAGGTCAATTATAATTTATACCGTTAAAACAATTTTGAAAAATAAGTTTTTCCAACTTTTACTACTATTTATTAAATATCCTATCTTGGAGGGGAAAAAGTTGAGTCAAATTTTTATAAATATTTGGAACGAACCAGTAGCTATAAAAATATGGAAAGTAGCCTACAGTGAGGGACAATATTAAGTCCCACCCTTGTTTTTAAAAAAATATATATTTTTTAATGCCAACTTTCATGGTTCAATCCTAGAAAATTTCCAATAAAGATTTTCATTTTTTTTTTTATAAAAACATTGAATAATCTCACAAGTAGAAAACGCATGGGTGGGACTTAAATATTGTCCCTCACTGTACAACAATGATTTATATGCGTCATACGCCTTGTCTATGTTTTAGACATTCCTCTAAAGCGAAAAAAATCTATATATTGACAAAAAGGTATTCGTATGATTCACAAAACTCTGTCTGACCCTCACCTCTAGATATTACTACAAATTATTTTATTAGTTAACTAGTAATTATTCTGTTTTTACTTTTTCTAATACATTCTTCTAAACTCGCCTACTAATCAAGAATCGGACTGTGAATCGGTTTTTTTTTTTTTTTTCATTTAAGGTCTTTGTTCGGTATCGAAGGCCATTTAGACTCCGACTCTATTTATTTCAAATGGATTGGTAGCCAATTCAATTGAAATAAATTGTCGCATGAGACGGGAGCCCGCGACCCATGGTAAAATTGGCCAGCACACTAACCACTACCACAAGGCCCAAGAGCCCTTTTTTCCTTTTTAAAAAACAAAATCTCGACATCGAATTTTTGACATGAATTCAATACTTTCTAGTTTGGAGGGAAAGTGGTGTAGGTTTTACGTGAAACATTATAAATTCAAATATTTCTTAAATTTATAACCTAGTGAAACCTCACATATACTAAATAATTTTACTTATAAATATGTTTCACTCCTCACATCAAGGGCGGATACAAGGGGGTAATTACCCCCCCCCTCCGAGATTAAAAAAAAACTTTTTTTCGAAAAAAAAATTTATTTTTAACGTAAAATTTTAAAAATTAATACTAAAAATTTGATTTGTATTTATATTCTGACAAACAAGTAGAGAATAGCCTTTAAATTACCGAAATTAAGAAAAAATTGTGTGCTCTGCGACAAGTCACACCAGATTACCCCCCCCCCCCCGAGAAACACCTCTGGAACCGCCCTTGCCTCACATACATTAAATAATTTTACCAACACTTTCTCAATAACATATATATAGAAGTAAGAGAAAGTAAAAAATAAGTGTGAGTTATTTTTTAAAGTAATTTATTGTGAAATGTGATTCAAATTAATTTTAATAAAATAAGTTCCCTCTTGGAAAATGCGTCGTTTAAGAAAAAAAAAAAGACTAATTTGTATTTGTATTCAGATGACTCAGAATTCGCTCTTTTCTCTTTTTACTTTCTCGTACCTCTATATATATGTTAATATATAGAGAGAGAAAGTATTGGTTTCATGTCAAAAATTCGATGTCGAGATTTTGATGGATCTTCACGTTTTGAGGTCCCCTGAATCCAAAAAAGTGGTTTTCGCGACATGGTCTGTCTGTCTGTGTGTCTGTCTGTCTGTCTGTGTGTGTGTCTGTGAACAAAATATCTCAAGAACGAAAAGAGCTAGGAAGTTGAAATTTTATATTTAAGTTAGGCACCCCCATGGGACGTGACACGAAGCTTTTGAACAAAATCAGCCAAAAAGTACTAGTACTTTACTGATGCACTTTTTCAGTTTTTTTTCGATTATCTCAAAATTTGCTCCAACGATTTTTTTTTAAAATTCAAAAATCAATTATTTTTTAGATTCTCTATAAAATGTATATTCTCATTTTGTGATTGAAATCTTCTGAAGACCACTTTACTCTTGTTCTTCATAGGAAAGATAGGAATTTCTCCTATGGTTCCTATGGTAACAAAATATAAATATTTTTTCCATACTTATATATTTTACATCTTGAAAATCGAATGTACCGTACTGTCGGCAACTAAATACATGTCGACACAAAAAATCTGGTGAGACAAGCACAGTACACAACTTTCGATTACCGAAGGTAAGAGAAAGTTGTGTGCTGTGCGCCAGTCACACCAGATTTTTGCTCTTCTATTTCAATAAATCAAAATTCAATCGAATAAAATTCTTATTAGAAAGTAATGGATTCATTCAGATATGCAGTACGTACTTAACTAATTCGATTATTTATGGAGATCTGCAACTCGTCAATTTTATTAGATTAGATTAGGGAAAGCGCGTACCGATTTTTAATTAAAAAAAAAAAAAAAATTGATTAAAAGTCGTAATTTCAGCAATCTATAAACTGAAATTAATAACACATTTAATCAAATAAAAATTCAAATGAATGATTTTAGTAATCACTTTGTCAAAGTGTTATTAAAAGAGTAATAAATTAAAAATTACTTCATAAATATGAATGGTTAGAGCACTGGTTCCCAACGGGAGCAGTGCCGTCACCCAGGGGTGGCGATAAAGAGCCCTAAGGGGATGTTTTTGGTTCATCACAAATTGAGGGACCAACCGCTGGATAAACTTCGAAAAAATTAGATCCTAGACACAAAATGTTTAAAAACCTGGTGTGATGATCGCACAGCACACAACTTTCTCTTACCTTTGGTTGTGTTCTGTGCTTGTCACACCAGAATTTTGTATTTTAAATTTATATTTTGAATTATCACTAATGTAAATTTTAAGATATTTAAATTGAGCGTGGTTCGTGATAGGGAATAAATAAAAATAAATCAATAGCATAACATGAACCGCTATTATATGTCTAGAAGAAATGATAAATAAAGAGATGGAAATAATTAATCAAAAAAATTTATAGAGTATACCGATTACTACTTAAAAAATCTGGTGTGACTGGCCCTCAACATCACAACTTACCCTTCTGGTAAGAAAAAGTTGTGCACCATGCTGGTCACACCAGATTTTTTTATTTCTTCGTTGTTGTGTCGAGATATATTTAGTTTCCCATAGCAAATTAGTTTCAAAATTGACCACTACCAATTCAAAAGTAAAAAGTAAAAAAGTCAATTGATTCAAAATTTCCATAGGCTCTGTGTATTTTAAATGTTGACTGCTTGAAATAAACTATGGTTATTTTTCAAAATTTTAATCTCATATTTGGAGATTTTATACACAATAGAGAATCCTAAATAAATACAAAATTTCATAAGAATTGGAAAAACTTTTTTTAATGAGTAAAAAGTTCCAAAGGGGACCCCCTTTTGAATCGAAATTAATATGCAAATCCCCGTACGGGGATTTAACATTGGGTCTATGGAAGGAAGAGCCGGAAAATGAATTTGAAAAATCTGAAATCTTTCATATGAAGTACAAGAGTAACAGGTCATTCAATAAGTCCGTAGGATGACATATAGATGGCGTTACTAGAATTTTTTCCATATGATTTTTATTTAGTACTAACCTTCAAACGATACGTGTATAAATTTGACAGCAATCTAACTATTGATTCGTGAGTTATAGAATTTTATGTGAAGCAACTATGTTGAATAATAAAATCGAGTTTTGTCAAAATTTTGTTTTTTTTTTCTTACTTATCCTACGGACTTATTGAATGACCTGGTAAAGTGTGCTTCAAAAGATTTCAAGGGCAAAATGAAAATATATATTTTAAAAAGCATTTTAAAAAATAAATGATTTTTGAATTTTTATCAAAAATCTATGGAGAAAATTTTGAGAAAATCGAAAAAAAAAAACTGAAAAAGTACATCAGCAAAGTACTAGTATTTTTTGGCCGATTTTGTTCAAAGGCTTATTTTGAGTATCCGGGGGGGGGTTCCTAACTTAAATATAAAATTTCAATCCAGTAGCTCAATTCCTTCTTGCTAAAAATCGTTACACACACACACACACAGACCAATTTGCGGTCAAGGGCGGATCCAGAGGTGTTTCTCGGGGGGGGGGGGGGGGTGAATCTGGTGTGACTCGTCGCACAGCACACTATTTTTTCATTAATTATTATTAATTTCGGCAATTTAAAGGCGCATTCTGTACTTGTTGGCCAGAATATAAATACAAATCAAATTTTTAAGTATTAATTTTTAAAATTTTACATTAAAAATACATTTTTTTCGAAAAAAAGGTATTTTTTTTCAAATCTCGGGGGTGGTAATTACCCCCTACCCCCCTTGTATCTGCCCTTGTTTGCGGGACCCACTTTTTTGGACTCAGGGGACCTCAAAACATGTATATCCGTCAAAATCTCGACATCGAATTTTTGACATGATCGCAATACTTTCTATATATTTCATATATAGGGTAAAAAGGGTAAAATTATTCAGGAAAAGAAAAAATTTCATTTGGGGGCTCCAAATAAATTAATGTTTTAGAACCTCTGATCTTTGATATATTAATATTATTAGAAATGCAGTCTTTTAAAATGCTAGATAGATATTCTTAGAAAGATAAAATGCAGAATCAAAGAAGAACAAAAAAAATGCTTCTGTCGCATTTGGTTTTTGATGTCCATATAAAATTGACATAGACACACAGACTTTGACTTTGATTTCGTCTTGAAATGAATGAATAGAGGCGATTGTTTGCAAATAAAAACGAAGACGGAAGAGAGTTAAAAAAAAAAAAGAAAAAACAACTGATATGGACCATTGCTAAAAGACAAAAAAAAAATAAAAATAAAAGATAATTTTGCGGTTATTCAAGTGACAGGAAATTAACTAAACATCTTGATTATTATTTTTTTTTTTTGTACAAATAAATATTATTTCATAGATATTTTAAAAACTTTCCAAACTAATTTTTTTTTTGTTTGCTCAATCATATTTTATGTCACAGTTTCTAATTATTTTAATAAAACATATCAAAAGAAATATTTAACTATTGTTTAGTTCACTTTTTTTTAACATTTAACCTTCATCTTGAACCATGACGAGAAATTTCACTTTTTTTTTAATAAAAAAGGTTTTTATTTCAAAATTAATAGTAGAGATACCAAGGATATAAAACAGGTATTTTGGGTGACTTGATTAAAACTGATGACGACATACATGAGTTTTGATTAGCGCGACGAAGAAGAGCTGCTGTAAGTCGTCTTTGGGGTTTAGAGATAAGAGGATCTTGAAGAGGAAGTCCTCGAGTTCAATTCTCATAAGTTTATAGTGACACATGACGAGGAATTAATTAATTTAAAAGTAAGCCAAGAACTGTAACTACCTAACTGAATTAATGATAACTTTTGTTAATATTGATCTCAGCCAAAAACATCGGAGATGCAAAAGGGCGCCTCGCATTATTTTTGCCTAGCGTCGAGGTGAAATCAAAAATGCGCCTGCTTTTCTGATTTATATAAAAGCGAGGAAATATTTTCACTTAAATAAAACCCCTACAGAATTTTATTTGTTTCATATATCCTCGCTTTTATATAAATCAGAAAAGCGAGGCGCATTTTTTTGATTTCACCTCGACGCTGGGCAAAAATAATGCGAGGCGCCCCTTTTTGCATCTCCGATGTTTTTGGCTGAGATTTCACTTCTTTTTGTGAAATATTACATTTAAATTTTATTTAATAATTTTTGTTTATTAAATATTAAGTTATCCCATGAATAGATCTTTTAATATGCATTCCAAACAGTAAAAAATAAATACATCGTTTGGTATTAATTCAAAATGATAAACATAGGATTTCACCAAATTTTATAAAATTTTAGGTTTTTTATTTTTGTTATGTTGGTAGAATGTAAATACATCGTTTGGTATCCATTCGAAACGATAAACATAGAATTTCCCTAAATTTTATAAAATTTTAGGTTTTTTATTTTTGTTATGTTGGTGGAATGTAAATACATCGTTTGGTATCCATTCAAAACGATAAACATAGGATTTCATCAAAATTTATAAAATTTTAGGTTTTTTATTTTTGTTATGTTGGTGGAATGTAAATACATCGTTTGGTATCCATTCAAAACGATAAACATAGGATTTCATCAAAATTTATAAAATTTTAGGTTTTTTATTTTTGTTATGTTGGTAGCACTTCTTATCACGTTAATCTATTGTATTTCTATCTGAAGGGATCCATCCTAAAAATTGTTATTCCATTAGGGATGAAAATTACTAATATTAATAGATATGTTCCTAGATGACGTCATCAGGGAGCAAAATAGTCAAAATTGTCTTTTCGCCATGTTAAAGATAGGACAAATTTGAAATTTTGAATACCTCTCAAAAAGTCACTTTTGATCCAAAATGAAATTTTATATCAAAGGTATCGGGTTTTTGATAGTATCTATTTGTATTTTAAATTTCATCCAAATCGGTCCAGCAGGGAAACCTGTAGCTTTGTCTAAAAATTTGAAAATTGAAGAAAAGAATGAAAAAAAAAAAAAAAAAAAAAAAAAAAAAGGAAAAATAAGAGACTAACTTTTGACCTTCCGAAATCGGCAAAATCTCAACTTTGAGCCTCTGCCATTCTGTTTGGCACTGGAATTTTTTTTGAATTCGTGCTCAAAATAATCCTTATTTATTCTAGTTTAATATAAAAAAAATTTGGCTCCGATATCTTAAAAACTTTTGAGATATTCGCCCAGAAAGAGAAAAGTTTCTCAAAAAATTTTTTCACGTCCCTATCTTTTATTAAGGATTTAAAATCATTCTTGATAATATAGTCTAGGGACGACTCGTCCATCTAAATGCAATGGGCCATTGGCATCTATTGGAATGTCAACTAAATGGTAGTATTAAGAGTTTCTTTGCTTTCTTTTGCTTTTTACTTGCTCGGCGACGAGTCGCTCCCGCGACTCTTGATAACGATAAAATTCAAGAGATGTGAGCTTGGATTCCAGGTAGTACAGAAAATTTATTTTAATCCATTGAATTTTCGAAATGACTGTTAGATACACTTGTTCTTAATTTTTTTTTTTTTTTTTTTTTAATTTAAAGCGAACTCCTGGCTCTTATTTTTCAAAACTTCAATACATATTTGGATATTTTATACACAATAGACTAAATAAATACAAAATTTCATAAGAATTAGAATTTTTTTTTTTAAATATGTAATAAGTTCCAAAGGACCCTATGCAGGGCCGGATCTAGGGGGGGGGGCAGTGGGTGCGTTTGCCCCGGGCGGCAGATATCAGGGGGCGGCAATTAAAGAAAGATTTACTAAAAAAAGGTAAAATAATATGAATTTTGTATAGAAAATTTTAAGGAGGGGGCGCAAATTAAATTTTGCCCCCCTAAAAAATCTCCTAGTTCCGGCCCTGGCCCTATGATATTAAAAAAATATTTTGGGTCAATGAATTTGAATAGCTTTTTGATAAACCTCCGAGAACTAATGGCATCAACAATTTCCATATTGTCTAATCCAGTGGTTCCCAACCTTTTTATTTCCGTAAAAAAAACTCTGAGGCCCAGTGTATATACCATATATATAATTTTTAGGAAACTATTCGGTTTCGGCCAGTTTCGACCAAAAATCCTGGTTTCGGTCGTGGTATCGGTTTCGGCCAAAAAGTAGCCGAACCTTTAGGCCGGCCAAAACCTGAGTTTGAAAAGATGGGATGAGACTCGCTCACAAAAAAAAAAAAAAAAAAAAAAAAAAAAAAAAAAACGGTCAAATGATTTCCACATGAAGGAAAAAAATTTTCCTCCAAGCAAAAAATGGGGCGGAAAAATTTAGCATTCTCAAAAAAAAGTTAAAATGATTTCTACGAGAGGGAAAAAAAATTTTCAGCCCGGAAAAAATTTCGTTTTGCTAGGGAAAAGTTAAAAAAAGAAAAAAAAGGTAAAATGAATTTTGTATAGGAAATACAAGTTTCGGTTTCGGTTATGGTTTCGGCTGATAATCTTATTTCGGTCGGACCCTAATAATTTTATATAAATATTTATAATTTTTATCTTTTCTTAGACGTCCGCGGCCCAGTTCCAATCAGTCCGCGGCCCACGGGGGGAACCGCTGGTCTAATCATTTATTACAAATATTGTTCTCAATATAGCCTATGGAACAAATGAGGTAAGACTTTCAAGATGTTAAACAAAATATTTTTATTGACCAGCCGAATGACCTAACAATAGCGAGGCTGGCATTAAGCCAGAGGGTCTCTGCCCTCTTATAACCCTTTATCAATAAAATGTTATATAGCGACAAATTTTCTTTCGTCTGTTTGCTGGAAACTAACCAACCCCAAAACAATTTGTGTATAGCTGCTCCATCTTTTTGATCTACAAATGTCCATAGATCAATAATATTATTAATAAAATTATAGGATATTCTCACTTCCCAGACAATTAACATATCTGGACATGAAAATTTTATACATCTGTTGAACATATGTTTGTTTGTCAGATGACTAAAAAACCATTCAAGAATGTTACTTATACTTTGAGTTCATTTTATAAGTAGCCTATCAAGCTTTAATATATGTTACTAAAATAGAAATTAAAATAATTAATAAATAGCATCTCCCTCTTTAGAGTAATTATTAGTCCCTTAACTAGATGAAATAATAATTTATGGAGGGAAATATTAGAGAAGATTAGACTAAATTAGAGAAAGAGAGAAAGGGATGGACAAAGGCTGCTATAATCTCTCTCACTCTCTCGGGTGAATTTTGGAAATGTGGCAGGTTTAAACCCATTATAAATTTTATATCAGAAGCTATATTCAAAATTAGAAATAAATTGCCTGCAAAATCATTCTAAAATTAGAGATTTTTTTTTAAATTTATAATCAATTTACTGGACATATTCGGGAAAAATGAAAATAACCATAATGCCTAAGTTTATTTTGGAACAAAATTAAATTACTTGCAGGGTCAAAGGGTGGCTTCTCCGCCATTCCTAAAATTTATTTCTATTATTTATGCAGAGTTTCGTTTATTTTTGATAACTGCAATAGTCGCAACTCAAATGACGTTTTCACTAATGAATTTTCTATTAATTCTAAAGAAGAGTATCGATGGAACGGACAAACCATTGGAAAATCTTTTAGGCCTTTTGAGCTGCCTACCTTCCAGCAGGGCAGGACAAAATACTCCGATCTAAGTATAAAATACAAAATGTTTAGATTCAAAATACAAAATACAATGGCAAAGATTTTTATAAGTAACATGACTCCAGTAAATTCTTGCAACAATTGCACATCTATAAACAAGTCTATTTTCAGATGGATAACACTAAATATAATTGGCTATTAATTATTTTCTATGATAATGTTCAGTTAAATTGTATGTTTGATTCGAATCCATGTTTCTCAACAAAACTAAAAAAAAAAAGTTGAAATATAGAAATGGGCAAAATACTCAATTCTAAGTATTGGAAATACAAAATACTTAGAACTCAGGTATTTTAAATACAAATGTATTTCAATTACAGTATTTGAATATTGCCCGGTCCTGCCTTCCAGCAAACGATAGACACCACGCCTGCAAATAGGCAGCATATATAAAGCCAGACCTAGTCAAAATATTAAATAATAAATACATTTATTAACGACCTTAGAGCTTTGAGGCAGCAGTCCTCGGTGGCTAGGCCAAAATAAACAAACAACAAAAAACGCCCTTCCTATTTAAATATTAAAAAAAAGATAAAATAATTTAGACAAAATCAACGAGAGATTAAAAAAAAAAGTAAAAAAATGTTTACATTAATCGAGCCCGGATTAGGCGTAGTAGGTATATAATAATGCATGTATTTAATTTTCCTATAATAACCGCCCACTATCTCAAGTAGAGAATACAAAATTATTTTTTATTACTTGATATGGCTGATATCTTTATCCATCCTAATTTAATAAATTTGGGTTAATTTTCTTTTATCAATGTATAAATATTTTGATAATGTCAAAAGTTAGTTAATAATAATTTAAAGATAAAAAAACACATAAGTAAATAAATAAAATTAAATTTCTTCTAAAAGTGAAGTGAATGGAATAAAAAGTAAAAAGGGACGTTCAAATCTTTTTGTATTATTTAATTTTGTGGTGACAAACGAACGGAACCAATTTCCTCTTTAATTAAAATGCGACGTCAATTAAAGTGACAAAATCGAAAAAAGAGGATTTTTTTTTTCCAATCCAAATTGAAAATGAATTGAGAGAAATTCATTGTCTTCTCGTCTCTTTTCTGTGCTTTAATCAAATACGATTGATTTTTGTTTCCGACCGGAAAAAAGCTTCCTTTTTCCGGTTAGAGAATATCATCGATAAGATTTTTTTTTTTAGGGGATATAAGAAAATTTATTTTTTGAATTTTATTTGTTCTTTCAGAAAGATTCATCTTTAAAATAAAATTTAATTACTAGTAAATTTTTAATAGAAACAAGATTAGGGATTATTATCATTGAAAGTAAAATAAATGAAATGAATAATCAATGAGTTATTTTATTTTACGTCTAAATCTAACAAATATATCGTTGCATTCCAATCACCTTTCAAGGTTTTCAACATCATTATTAAAAGAACTATTAATTTCAAAGGTGTTTTGTTTAAAGCTTTGATATTTATAAAACAATTCCGGAATTTTTGTTGTTGGGGCAAGAATTAAGTTATTTTTTTTGTGACCAGTCATTTGATTAATTTTCCTTCCTGTGCATTAATCAGGGCTGTCGAAAGTGGGAAAAAAATCATCTGATTAAAATCTCTTTTTGGTCATTAGTTCAGACCTGACACGTTGGTTTTGAGGAGTAACTTTCATGGGAATAATACTGAGATGGGTTCCCGTTTCCTTCCTCAAGAGGAGGCATCTCAAATACAGTTGGATAAATCAATGAAGTCAGTGGCTGTTTTTCTATAGACAGGAGAAGAAGCAGGTGCAGCCAAAAAAAACAAAAGCCTCCGATTTAATATAATTTAATGAGACGTTGCAGGTGAATTTCATCTACCCATCTTCAGTCCTTTAAAATTGTTAAAAGTCCCGAAGATGGTCAATAGGGCAATACATGTACAGTAAATTTATGTATCATATGTTCTGGCGATGGCCATAGTATTTATTTAGTGAGAATGATTCTCCATTCTCAATGGCCCACATCGCCAGGACATATGATACATAAATTTACATGTATTGCTTATTGACCAACTCCGGGACTTTTAACAATTTTGAAGGGCTTAAGATGGGTAGATGAAATTCACTCGAAACATCTCATTAAATTGTATTAAATCAGAGACTTTTGTTTTTTGGCTGCACCTGCTCCTTCTGTCTAGTTGGATAATTAATTTATTGCCATAAGGTGGATTTGAACTCGAGTTGTTTTCAAACTCAGGATTATAAGCTTATCTGTTTTATCCCCTTGGCTAATCGCCTCCTCCTTACTTAAATATTTCCATCCATAACAGCACCCTCTAAATAATTAAAATTATTCCTAGAGTTATTTTGTGAATTTTTTCATTTTTTTGTAAGTGAAATATATTTAAAATTTTAATATATTTTATTTGGTATCCAAATGGCTTAAATAAAATCATCGGACTGCCTGGGGTCCGAACCCGCGACCCTTGGTATAGAAGGCTAGCACGCTATCCACTAACCCTAGGGCAAAATTTTAATATTAATTGGTGGGAATCTGTTTTTGAGATATTTGTTATTCCAAGGAAGAGTTATAAAGTTGATAAATATAAGTGAATAACAGTGAGTTGTAATTATGAAGTTATAATTAAAAAATTTAACTCCCCTTTTGTCCATATGTACAGTGATGCCATTTCTTTCAAACTATGAAAGGCCAGGCTGGTTCCCCTTTATTGTTGTATTTATTTTTTATTCCCGAACCGAAATTAGAAAGATAAAGTTACCAAATAGTAAAATTTTTTTGAAATTATCCTGTAACCTTTTCCCTGAAATCTTTTATAAGATTATCATTATATAAGAAGAGAAAATATCTAGTCTTATTAATTAATCTCAATATTAAATCAATTTTTTTTTTATTTAGATTTTCTTAATAAAAATTCTATCTTGATATCAGCGTCAGAGTTGTTAGATAATTTCCATAAAAGAAACAAAATATGGAACAAAAATAATGAGTTTATATTTAAGACATAATAAACCTAGATAGCCATTATAACTGTATTTATTTAGGTGACTGTATTAATGTGGTTATTAAAACAAACATACACAATTGTTTAATTACTGTGAGAAGTTACTAAATTTTCAAGGTAAAGATTGTTCAACCTTTATAAGCACATTGCCTTACTTATTTCCTTTCTCTTACCTCTATATATAGAGAGAGAAAGTATTGCATTCATGTCAAAAATTCGATGTCGGGATTTTGATGGATCTTCATGTTTTGAGGTCCCCTAAAAAGTCCAAAAAAGTGGTTTTCGCGACATGGTCTGTCAGTGTATCTGTCTGTGAACAAAATATCCCAAGAACGAAAAGAGCTAGAGGTTGAAATTTTATACCGGTATTTAAGTTAGGCACTTTACTGATGTAATTTTTCAGTTTTTTTCGATTTTCTCAAAATTCGCTACAACGATTTTGATAAAAAATCAAAAATCAATTATTTTTTAGATGCTCTTTCAACTCTATATTCTCATTTTGCCATTGAAATCTTATGAAGACCATTTTACTATTGTACTTCATAAGAAAGATAGGAGAAATAGTTGCCATAGTAACAAAATATAAATATTTTCACATAGAAATTTTACATCTTGAAAATCGAATGTACCGTACTGTCAGAAACTAAATACATGTCGACACAAAAAATCTGGTGTGAAAGCACAGAACACAACTTTCGATTACCGAAGTTAAGAGAAAGTTGTGTGCTGTGTGCCAGTCACACCAGATTTTTTTTGAAATTTAAATTTCCTCACAAAACTTGTACACGATGTATCAATTTTATTGAAAGAGGAAAGAACGAATACAAAATGCGATTGGCAATCAGTTGCTTTGTGTAGAGTGTTGATTCGCGTAAATAAAATGACTCCTTTCCCCCACTCTATTTAGGTTTCAAAGTGCTGCATGAGTTTGTTGTTGGATGGAAACACACGTGTGTGTCTCTCCCTCTCTCTCTTTTCTGGTTGCTTAGAACCCCGGAAACGCCTTGGAATAAAAAAAAAAAAAGGAGTAAAGAAAAAAGATCCCGGTGCCTTTCAAAATAGAAACAACATCCATCTATTGACGAGGAGAGTTTTAAGAGAGGTCGAGACGAACGAGGTTCGAGATTGACCAACGAACGGCAGCCAGCCAGCCAGCTTCGCCTTTCCTCTTGGAAAATGGAGCAATCGTTTTACATAATAGGCCTACACTCACCTACTATTACAAGTGTGAAATTATCTTTCTAACCATCTGGGGTGCTATCAAGACGAATCCTAGAAAGGGAGTGCACTTTAATGTTTACATTAAAACTTCCCCCTGTCTAAAAGTGTATGTATGGATGTGGAAATTGATAGACTATACCAACCTTGTATATGAAAATGAAATTAAAAAAAAAACTTCTGATTTTCTGTTTCACGCCCTAAGTGAGTGGCTAACTTTTTTTTTTTTTAAACATTCACACTCACACTCACACACACATTCACAGTCTTTTCGGCAACTTTGGCCATTTAAGACTTTAGACGATAACCGTTGTAATTAATATATATATTGGGGGTTCAGGCATCTCTATTTAAGCCATCTGGTATCCAAATGGCTTAAATAAAATCATCGGACTGCCTGGGTCCGAACCCGCGACGTTTAGTATAGGAGGTAGTCACGCTACCTACTACGCCAAACTCGGGGGCTGGCTAACTTAAATATAAAATTTCAACCTCCTATCTCAATTCCTTCATGCTTTAAATTGAACCCAGACAGCCACACACACACACAGAGAGACACACAGACAGGCAGACCATGCCGCGAAAACTGCTTTTTTGGACCCAGGGGACCTCAAACGTATATCCCTCAAAATCTAAACATCGAATTTTTGACATGAATCCATAACTTTCTCTCTAAATATATATATTAACATATACATATAGGTAAGAGAAAGTAAAAATAAATTTATTTATTAAAATATAATTCTGGTAAACCCAAAAACTCGCCATTTTCTTAAAAAAAAAAAAAAAAAGATTTGATAAAAAAAAGTTATCTCATTAGTTATTTAAGTTTATATAAATTCTGCTGCTTTTAGATATCTAATAAAATTACATAGCGAAGAAGATAAGATGTGGGTGTGTGTGGTCTCCAAAAAGATTAAAAATAATCAAAAAGATTAAATAAACTTATACTTGTTTATTAATAAAAATAATTATTAAATCGAATTTGGGTGTTCTTGCGTTTCTTATTAAATAATATCCCATGTAGCCTATATTTCATAATAAATAGCAACAATTAAAGCACAAAATAAATGAGTGAAGAATAAATATTACTATAAATACTATATAAATTGCTAGCCACTGACTTCCTGTGTGTAGTATTATTGTATGTGAAAGGGTCTTATTTAAATTTTATTTTATATATACTTATTTATTGTAAGGGATGGCCTAGTAGCCCAAAATTAAATATAATAAAAAGTGTTATTTACATATTATATTTAATTTGTAATAATAATTATATTACAATAATAATTAAAAAATAATATAGTTTCTATTTTCCATTTTTCCTTATATAAATCAAACTCTAAAGTTGGGGGATGCCCAAATGTTAATTTCGAAATTTTCAAGGAAGAAGGAAGTAAGGCAACTCGTTATGAGAAGAGAACAATTTAATCATCTTCTATAATATTTATTTATCTTCTATTTGATGATATTAATCAGTAATTTTTAAGGTGAACAAAATGAATCTTTTTAAAATTTATTTCAGAGATGATAGATATTAAAAATTTCCTCTCCGCATATGATAGTGAATGATAGCATCTCTTCCTTTAAATATCTTTTATTTTACTTGTTATTCCCTATTTAAGTTATAAAAAAAAAGTCAGTTAAGTTTAATACTATTCTTTTATCAGGAATAAAGAACTAACAAGGGAAGTGGAGCAATTCGTAATTTAGATTTGAGGCAAAAGTGATTGCGCAAACAAGGCGTAGCCTTTACACGCTAATAATAAATAAACTTAAAAATAGGCCTACTTGTCAAAAAGGAGAAAAAGCCTTTTTTTTAACAAAGAGCGCATAAAATAGCCTTATGAAGCTTGAGCTTTGTTTATTTCACGTTCATAATGAAAAATAATTCACATTAGAAAGTGAATAAAATAGCAGGCCTATAATTAGTAATGGCAATGAAGAACACCTTTCAATTCGCAGACTATTCTTTTTATAAATATCTTGTTTAACGAGTGTCATTATTATTACGAGGTGAAAGGGAATCATCCCAAATATATCTCGTTATCTTTAAATGTTTTCTATTAATATAAGTCATTTTCCCTGATCGTATTTATTAATATTAAATAATAGCTACCAAAATTGCTGACTGCTTGTTTCATTTTACTGTAAATATTATCCTAATATGATTAAATTAATATTTCTATGGCGATGTGAATTAGTCACCTATCCATTATTTTAATATTTTTTCGGAAAAACCTGACAAGAAAAGTGGAGATGACTTTAGAAGATAAAACTGAGTAGTTATTCATTGACTTAAATTCTCATCGATTTGTCTGATTCATTCATTCATTCCCTCTTGCTTTTTCTCTCTCTCTCTCTCCATGAGGGTTAAAAAAATGCCCCTTCACCCTCATTTTCCAAATAACATTTTGTCTATTTGGAAAATGAGGGTTTCGTGAACGTCTTTGGAGTCAATAAAGAAACAAGGGGATCTCGATTAAAATAAAGATTTTTAGGAATTGATAAAATAGATGATATACAGTATAAATATTTACGTTTAGTAATAATGAAATTGTTAGGATAATTTAATAAGATAAGTCTGTATTATCATAATTACACATAGTCGGGAAGACTGACATCGGAGAAGAGCAACAATCGTTGCACTTGAGCAATGCCAAGCAAGGCAAAAGCTCGGGATTGGTGAATCCGATCAATGAGCGTGTGGAACGTCCCCCGGTAGCCATAGATATAATGTATTATAAAATTTTTAAAATAAAGTCATACCCCTAAATGGCCTTAGTAGGGTTTGAAAAAAAAAAAAATTACCAATAAATCTTTTTTTTTTAGGAGATTTCAAAATTAATTAAAATATTCGCCCTTGACCTATGGCTCAGAGGTAGCATTGGCTTCTGATACTAAAGACCAAGGGTCCTCATCCCGTCTCACGCGACAAAAATTTATTTAGTAGCCAAACCAATTGAAATAAATAGAGACGGGGTCTAAATAGACTTCGATGCCGAAAGATATTTTTTTTTAACTCCTTTCGGGCTAAATTAGGAGTTATTATTTTATTTAAATAATTTATATACAGTACATTAGCACCGATGGCAACCGAGGAACGTTCCAGACGCTGATTGCTCGGGGTCACCAAACCCGAGCTTTCGCCGTGCTTGGCATTACTTAACTGCAACGATTGTGGTAACTGTTGCTCTTTTCTGTTGCCAGAGCCCCGGCGAAAAGGACCTTAAATGAAATTAAAAAAAAAAATCAAAATATTTTTGACATGAATCCAATACTTTCTCTCTATATATATATTACATATATACCTAGGTAAGAGAAAGTAAAAAAATCAAAATATTCAAAACGGGTAAAAAAAAGGGAATTCGATGTCGAGATTTTAATGGAAATACACGTACTTTATGAATCCAAAAAAATGGGGCTTGAAAAATGGAAATAATAAAAAATCAAGAAGGAAATGAGAGCTTCGAGTTTGAGTTTTGAGAGTTCGAATTTTTATCTGGATTATTTCAAAATTATAAATTTTCATCTTGAAGTGAGATTCAAACCTATGATTTTTACTTGAGTGATGTAATTTTTTGATTTTCTCAAAATTCGATCCAACTATTTTGATTAAAATTAATAATTATTTTTTAGATGCTCTTTAAAATGTATATTCTCATTTTGCCCTCAAAATTGTTTGAGGTAGGCCTACACTTTACTCTTTTTTAAATTTTAGTCTTTTCGGCATTTTAGTCCTTATAAACTTTAGATATAGTTTAATTCCTCTTTTAATAAAATCCTGTCCTCCATTTGAGGATTTAAAGTGGTGGTTTGTCGTTATAAATATTTTGATTTCTTCATTGTTAATATGAGAGAGCTCTATATTAATTCATACTACATTTCTTTTTATTCATTTAATATGAATAAAGTGGATTTTAATTTCATAGGACAATATCGGAGAAGTAGATACACAAACGCCCACCTGTGGAGGTCGAAAGGTGTCCTTATTACAAGAATTCTACAGGTGTGCGCTTAGGAAATGTCTTCAGGGACAAATCACTCAATAAATATTAATAAAATTAAATTACGAATTTTTATCGGGGTTATTTCAAAATTATAAATTTTCATCTTGAAGTGGGATTCAAACCTACACTGCTGGATATTAAAAGATGAGAGATAGAATATATTTATTTTTATTTTTATTTTTAGAAAGCTTTGTAGGTGTTTTTTGTAAGGAAATTAAAATAAAAATAATTTATAAAGTTTGGCTAATGAAAAAAAGGTAAAAAGTCATTGAAGAATGCAATTTCCGCTTCCAGGTTGATAATTATACTGAATTAACTCCAAAGGGCCATTTAATTTTTTTTTGAATGTGCATATTTTTTAATTAAAAACAGAAGAATAAAACCTATTTTTTTAATTTTATAAAATTTTTATATATTTATCATATAAGAATAAAATTGAAACGGATGAGTAAATAAAATCCGGAGCTGATGATCAGGCAATTTATTTGGATTACTTCCGTCCGCTATAAGTCGACGTTTCGGAGTCAAAACGACTCTTTCTTCAGGACCATGAGGTGTCAAAAAATAACAAATAGCCCTCAAATTTGTCATAAAAAGCTATGATTGAGAGAATCATTAATAAGAATAAAAATCATATAAGAATACAAATAATTGATATAAAATAAAACTTAATGCGATAGGTAAGAGAAAGTAAAAAGCCACTTCTAATGGACTAGTGGACTCCCTTAGATATACAACATACTCGTACATCCCCCCCCACACACATACATACACCCCCCTCCCCTTGAAATCTGAACCAAGACTAGATAGATTATAAGACAAGTATAAAACAAAATACATATTTATAAGTATAAAAATTCTAGAAGTTGAAAGGTGTGGCTGTGATTTGTAAAATAGGAGAGGGGGCAACAGTTTGAAACTTGTGTTCTGTGCTTGAAACGCCAGATTTTTTTTTATCGACATATATTTAGTTTCCGGCAGTACATTAAAATTCAAAACTCACTTTTTTGAGCTCAGTAGGCCTCAAAAAGTTTATTTCCTTCAAAATCTGCCATAGGTTTTTTTTATATGAATCCCAATACTTTCTCTATATATATTAACATTTATTGGTAAGAGAAAGTAAAAACAAAAATTTCTAGGTACCTCTACGCTAAATCGTGTCTCATATCAGTATATTCCAGGTAAGTAAATGTTAACGAGTAAGTATCGAACAAAAAGTTCAATTTTAGTAGATAAACTAATCGCGAAATTTAATTTATTAAATAAAAAAAATAAGCCCCTAACCGGAGAATTTTTTTTCTATAGGCTACACTCAAAGCTTTGAAGATCTTTTCCAATAGAAACGTAAGAATCAAGACAGAATTCTAGGGCAAAGCGAATGCATATCCCTTTTATCAAGAAATAATGAGATAAAATTGAAAGTGGAAATGGGAACAAATATTGTATTCTGTGTTAAACTTTACTTGTCCATCAATAGTTATAATTAAATTCACCATTAGTATACCTAAATTTAGATGAGTTGCGTAGGATCAATTTGGAAATTCTGGGGGTGAATTACCTGTCAACAGCAAATGACCTTTTATAAAAGATGGACTAGAATTAATATTTAATTAATATTTGTATTTTAGACAAATTAGAACTCATCTTTATTTATTCAAAATTAAGTCCTAGCGGTCCAATATGATTTGAATACATTTTACTTTCTCTTACCTATAGTATATATAGAGAGAGAAAGTATTGGATTCATGTCAAAAATTCGATGTCGAGATTTTGTTAGATCTCCTTTTATCCCCTTCCATTTTCAATGTCTCTTTTGTGACAAATATCTCAAGACGAAAAGATCTAGAGGGATATTTATTTATAGCCCCCCATGGGACATGACACGAGCTTTTGAACAAAATCCGCCAAAAAACTCTTTCTTTTTTCAGTTTTTTTCGATTTTCACAAAATTTGCACTAACGATTTTGATTAAAATTAAAAAAATCAATTATTTTTAAGATGCTCTTCAAAAGTATATTCTCATTTTGCCCTCAAAATTGTTTGACACACTTTACTCTTGTACTTCATAGGAAAGTTAAGAAATGTTGCTTAGTAACAAAATATAAATATTTTCTCATGTTTATAAATTTTACATCTTGAATTTTAATATATTGTGATAAATATATACACAAAAAATCTGGGTAACACAGAACACAACAATCTCTTCCAAAAGGGAAAATTATGTACTGTGCGACCAGTTACACCAGATTTTTATACTTTATGACGAAAGCGAGCCTATGACCGCTAGAATGACATTTTTTGACAAAAAAAATCAATAGTCAATAATAATTACTAGGCATCTAGTAACTTTCATACTTGTCGTATCAACTTTTTTAAAAATTTCTAAATCATTTGAAATTTCTTTAAAGGAACAAAAAAAGAAAAAACCACAAAATTGGAGTTCTGAACAATACATTATTATTATTTTTTTTTATTTCTTTCACTTATTCTTCCTCTTCCGAGTTCAGAGTAATCATTAATTTTCAGGTAACAGGTGTTCTTATATAAGACATATTTTTACGATAATCAAGAAATTTATTTCCAGGTGATAAAGAAATGAAATTTAATAATTAAACTAATATTATAAATGAATTTTAAATTTAGTTATTCAGTCATCCATATAGCGATAAATGAACTAATAATATTGGCGAGTTAATTACTAGCATAATAATTTCATAAATAATTTAATGGAATTACGTACGTAGAATGTTACTCTAAAATTGATAAAATAATATGAGGATTGGATTTTGAGGGGGATATTTATTTGAAAGAAAATTGAATGTATAAGTGAAGCCTAAGCTTAATGAATTTTTAAGGATATAAATTGAAATTTTATTCTTATTAGTAGTTAGACGAAAATTAAATATTCATTTATAGAATTTATTGACTGATAACTGTTTTTGCGAAAATGTCAACAGTTTTGGTAAATATGTCCCATCATCATGCCTAAAAGAGTTATTATATTGATTACATATTAGTGAGATCAAAAAAAAAAATAAAGTTATCGTTTAGAATGAATGAATTTAAGATTTTTTCTTTAAATCCTGATAAAAAGAATATTTAATGTTATTTTATCCAGGGCCACTCATAGCTTCTGAGGAGCCCGAGATCCTTTTTAAAAATAAATTAAGTAGGGATATTGGTTGAAGATTAATAAATAAGTGATGCCGAGAAACAAATAATTCAAAACACCACCATGACGCTGTCATTTCGGCAAGGATGTAGGGAGGCAAAACAAAAACAAGAGCCTTTGTGCCTTTGAAATATTAGGAATAAAACTCAATTGGGAAAAATAAAAAAAAAACCTATTTTGTTTTTCCTCTCTACATCCCTTGCCGAAAAGACAGCGTCATGGTGGTGTTTTGAATAAAGTAAAAAAAAAACAATAAAAAGTAAAATAATTAACGCTAACTTTTCAAAAATATAAAGCAAAAAGTCATACTTTTGACAATAATCGAATGATACTTCTTTTGAAGTTGAAAAAATCAAAATTCCTCAAAATGAGATAAAAAATTATAAAAACATCGATGCCGCCCATCAATTTTAATGAGGAAAATAAAACAAAGTTGATTGAATTATCGCAGGAATTAACACATTTAATTACTTTTAGCACTAATGACAAGCACGGCAGAATCTCGGGTGGGAGGCCTCGAACAGTGGCGTCATTTGGGAAGGGGAGCAGGGGGTCATCAGTACAAAATTAAACAATAAATTAAATATATAGTTGGCCAAATTTGAGTACCTATTTGTAAGTAAATTTTAAGAAAAAAAAATATTTTCCCCCTCCCAAGAAAAAAGTTTGCCCCCCCCTCCAAGAAGAAGTTGAAATGACGCCAATGGCCTCGAAGAACTATAGTGTGGAACATCACCCGGTTGTTTTCAATAGAATTCAAAATAAACAAAGTTGTAAGACACCATTGAACAAAAACTTCCAACCCATATTTTGGTTTTAAAAAAAAATGTCATAAACCTAGGCAGCCGAGAGGGCAAATAAAAAAAAACTAAATAAAGCAAGGTGGGAGACAACTAATTAAGGAGTCTATTCAACTAGCAAAAATAAATATTAGCCTCACAGAATGAAAGAGTGTTAAAAATAAAGACGCCAACTCTTTGAGAAGAAATACATGAAAGTTAGTTAAAGCATATTTTATTTTTAGTTTAAAACCAAAGGATATATGCTTAAATGGAAATGAGAAAAAAAAATCTTTCGATTTGATGATTTTTTTACTTGGTTTTAAAAAAAAAGACATAAACTTATAGAGTGATTTGAAATGTCCTGCAGTGAATTTTTTTTTACTTAACGCTATAAATTTTTATTTTTATTATTCTTTTAATTTAAAAGCAACGATTTGAAACACTTTGTTGGATAGAAGGGTTGGAAAAGAACGCCCTCTCCCCCCCCTCCCCCTCCTTCCTTTCCATCCACCGGCTAGTCTTTTGCTTTTGAGCTCTCGTTTATTCGTTTATTCCTTTTTGGGATCTTAAATTTTACGATCCCCGGGGATGAATTCGAGACAAAAGCCCTCTGTTCTTTTTTCCTCTTTCATTACTACTCCCCCATCACCTATAGTGCATACCAATGTTGGCTTTTAGATTTTTTTTGGGCGGTTTCTCTATCGGATAGAACGTTTCGAGTCACTGGTTTGTTTTTCGGTTGCCACCCAAAACTTTGAAAATCATTCTTTTGACGTGAAATGGGCGTATGTCCAGAACAACACCCTAAAAAAACTAGATCTACTTCCCTAAGGATTACCTTTTATTCAATGGGCTTGAAATAGATCGCTACTTAATAGCTTCAATTTAAATAAATAAAATTGAAAAAAGAGAGTCAAATAAATGTTTTAATTAGAATATGTTTCACAGGTGAAATATCAAACAAAAGAAGTTAAATATTTTTTTTTTTTTTTAGAATTAAGCCTAAAAACAAAATGCTCACTTTCGGGTCTATTCTCTAAAAAACTGGTGTGATTGGTCCCACAGCACACAAATTCCATCTGGTATCCAAATGACTTAAATAAAATCATCGGACTGCCTGGGGTCCGAACCCGCGACGTTTGGTATAGGAGTTAAGCACGCTACCTACTACGCCAAACCCGGGGGCTTAGAATTCAAGATATACAATTTATAAACATGGGAAAATATTTATATTTTGTACCATGGCAACCATTTCTCCTATCTTTCCTATGAAGAACAAGAGTAAAGTGGTCTTCAGAAGATTTCAACGGCAAAATGAGAATATACATTTTAAAGAGCATCTAAAAAATAGTTGATTTATGAATTTAAAAAAAAAAAAATCTTGGAGCGAATTTTGAGAAAATAGAAAAAAGTGAAAAATTACATCAGTAAAGTACTAGTACTCTTTGGCTAATTTTGTTCAAAAGCTTCGTGTCACGTCCCAGGGGATGCCTAACTTAAATATAAAATTTCAACCTTCTAGCTCTTTCCGTTCTTGAGATATTTTGTTCACAGGCAGAGGGATAGACCATGTCGCGAAAACCACTTTTTTGGATTCAGGGGACCTCAAAACGTGAAGATCCATCAAAATCTCGACATCGAATTTTTTACATGAATCCAATACTTTCTCTATATATTAACATATAAAGAGGTAAGATAAAGTAAAAACTAAAAACGGGCGTTAAAATTTAAAATCATAAATTGAGTGTTAAAAAATAAAGTAATAACATCAGCGTTAAAAATGATATTCTCTAATTTTAACAGGGACGTTAACATTTTACTTTTTAGCACCAGTTGTTAACGATCTATGTATATGAACATTTCTGCTTGTTCGTATTTTTATATCCCTCGATAACCTCTCGCGCATGCGAGTATGCATTTGTT
>JAKCPI010015902.1:0-166875 GCA_023213315.1 Euborellia annulipes | reverse complement strand
AAATATTGTTTTAATGAAATAACTATATTTTTTTATAATTGATTTTGTTAAATAAAAGGGTTTATTTAATAATTTAAATACAGAGGGCATATAAATCAGTTGGTAATACTGATAAATTTAAATAAAAAAAGTGAATATTATCTTTGAAGCATTTATTTTTCGTTTAAAGTTCTTTTTAGACCATTTAGACCCAGTTCTTTTAATTGAAATAAATTTTGTAAGAAATTCTGTTTATAAATTTTACATCTTGAATTCAAATGTACTGTTTCAGATCTTAGACAATAAAAATCTGTAATGACAGGCACAGAACACAACTTTCAATTACCGAAGGTAAGAAAAGTTGTGTACTGTGCGGCAGTCGCACCAGATAGTTTATAGTCCATTTCCTATTTTTTTTTTAATTGAAACTTGTTTACGCGCCGTCTAATAAGTTCAAATATTACCAAACGCTGCATTCACCTCCAGTTTAGTTAAGAGAGAGATGCGAATAAACCCAACAAATTTGAATTTTCCCTCGCAATGACATCATCTCGAGAAACAAGAAAAAGGAGGGAAAATGTGACTACACTGGCACATTTACATGGGCGTACCCAGGATCAAATCTAGGGGGGGGGCATGGTCAGATGATGGTCGTCCAGGGGGGGAAGGAGGACGGCCGGGGGGGGGGGGGGAGGACGGCCGGGGAGGGGGGGGGGGGGGGGGGAAGATGATGGTCGTCCAGATTGTGACATAGGTATTTTTTATATAGAGGTGAAAAGCCTTCGAATTTAAGGCCTAAAAACCCTCGAGTCCTATCAAAAAAAATCATTCCCCGTCGCCATCCACCAATTTTGTTTCGTTTCATCACTTTATAAACATTTAATTTTTTTTTTGCTTCTAGGGGGGGCAGCCCCCCTACCCCTCGCTGGGTACGCCCATGCACATTTATCACTCAAACAAAAGTTGATAAATAAAAAATTCCACTTATTTAAAGCAGATTTTACTCATTTCATTTTTTCTATTCTGAATTTAGCCTAAAAATTTTCCTCTTGTAATATGAATACACGGTTATTACTTTTTTTTTTTAATAAAAAAAATTTGTTTTGAATGAATGGCGTTCTTTTTATAGTCGAGAAATTGAAATTAATATTTGAAAATGCGTCTCATTTTTGGAATTTTTTTATTCTCTTAAAAAAAAAAATATGAAAATATTTGACCAGCTAGCATGCATACTTTTCTAAATCCCTTATTTGATCTCTTTCTCTCTCTTTCTTGGTATACTTAAGAACTTATATTGGATTGATAAAAAAGAATCCTCTCTCTAAAATTTTTTTTAATGATCCGAAGGAAATTTTCAGCCATGAGATTAAATAAAAAAATATTTTATTTAATTTTTACTTGCCGACTTTTTGGTCGTCAATCGTGTATAGTTGACGATATTTTGCCTTGAAGAAGGTCGTGATTAACGACAGAAACGACGGCAAGTAAAAATTAAATAAAAGATTTTTTTATTTAATCTCCTGGCTGAAAATTTCCTTCGGATCCTGAATAGAATCAAAAGGTTTTTTTTTTTTTAAAGAGTTAATTTAATTCTCCTCTCGAGAAAATTCTATATTTTTTTATACATACCTTCACTTCTAATTGTTATAATAAACTTAGCCACATAGTGAGGTGAATACGAGTTACTGGAATTAAGTTTGACGTTTCTTATGTATTTTAGGAATTTTTTTGTATTGTCTTATATCGGCCCTGAATCACAGGATAGAAGCTTTCTTAATTTTAAAATCGGTTGAATAATTTACCCAATTTATAATATTTTAAATCAAATTCATTTCATTCATAATGCAAAACAAAAGAATTTTTTTTTATAGAAAACTACATAGATTCATTTTAAGCTTTCGAACTTTCTACCGAGTAGAAACGCTTTAATTTATTTAAATTATTGCAATCAATGCAATTTATTATAGTTCAAAGTTTTGACATCGAGATTACGGGAAAATTTACGATCGCATTAATAAAAAAAAAAAAAAAAAAGAGAAATCGGCGCCTCTGAAAATGAAAATGGTGAAAAAGATGCCCTCGAATAAAACATACACCTAGAAACAATTTGCCAATTTTCGTGAGAGAGGCGAGAGGCGAGATGAGAGCGAGACGAGGCGATCTATCTCGGATGTTGACACCATTTAAAGCGGAGACGAAAGGAGGTAGCATTAGCGATTCAGGTCAGAAAATCTAATAAAATTCTCAGAGAACATAGCCAAGATACAAACAATCTGGAATACACAAACTTGAACGATATTTAACTCGATTTAAAGAGACAAGGTGGGAAAAACATTTTGAGAAATTTCTAGGGATTTCATGAAAAGAAATCCAGCTGCTGCCTATATTTAAATTCTAACTAAATTTAAAATTTTTTATGAAATAATAAAAAATTCTTATTTTCTTTGGTTATAGCCTAATACTAAAAAAAAAAGAGTTAAAAGTTTTATTTAAAGTAAGAAATATACAAAACCCTTGATTTAAAAAAAAATATTTTTATAAATTAAAATTTAATAAATTCAATATAAAAAATATAAATATTCTAATATTTTCCAACAGAAACCAAGCCCTCGGGCCTTGGTATAGTTGCTAGCTTGCTAGCCTTCAATATCAAGGGACGCGGGTTCGAATCCCAGGCAGTCCGATGATTTTATTTAAGCCATTTGCCCTAAATAAAAACCCTAAATATCTATATTAACAAAATATGAATATCTATATAATTAGATATTACTTCATGTACTTGGTTCGACTCCCGGCGGCACACCTGTAATATATCATGGCTCATACAATATATAAATATACATTTCAAAATACATTGTATGAACCAAGAACTCGGATCATTCATATTCTAATTAATTATAAATCAATTTTTTATTCATTTAAGAGATTTAGTTATATAAGGTAATTTTATTGATATACTTCCTCTTTATTTTATTATTTTTGTTCTTCTCTTTATATCACTTAAGCAATCTATCCATTTATGCATTATCTAGATAGACCATGCTTTTTCTACTAATGTGCTTTTAAAACCAACAAGACAAATTCGTCCCTATTGATAACTATTGGCAATTTAAACAACATATTTTTGCTATTTGGTTTTTACCTTTATTTTTGTCATTTAAGCAATCTATCCATAGATAGACCCTGCATTTTCTACTAATAGAATTTTAAGAGCAACAAGACGAATTCGTCCCTCTAATTGTTTTTCAAATTAACACAAGGGTGGTCTATCCCCACCACTCACAAGGCGACATTTGCCAACCCCTCCTTTCTAAACTAACGATATATAAACCCCTCTAGACATAAGGTGAGCAGACTTGTAGTTGGTGGATTCATCCTGTCACTATGTAACTTACTCCGAAATAAATATATTTAATTGAAATTGCCATTTTTATTTCATCCCAAAATGAAATACATAATTCACCCTTATATCTTTTTTCGGGTACATGAAGTAATATCTAATTATATAAATTTCCGTTTCGCGGCTTATCTACGCGATATATATAATATCTTAAATATTATATATAATTTCTTATTTATAAATATGAATATCGTTTAGTCTTATATGGCCTGAGTTGCCGAAAAGACTATGTATATATGGGAAAAAAGTGTGAGTGTTAAAAAAAAAACAATACTTTCTCTCTATATATATTTCATATATGGACCCTGTTATGCAATGGTGTGTCAAAGACCAAAAAAAATTCAAAATTGAACTAAGCACGGAATATTGTATCAAATGCTATAATTAATAGTATTTTTTTATGAAATATGACCTAAAAAAATTTATATTTAATGTTACTTGCACAATTGACAAAAAAAATTATATATAATCCAATGAAAACAAAAAACTTTAATGTTGATTTTCTCAAACCTCGGTAGCTGGCGCTTAACACGCTAATGCATAACAGGGTCCATATAGGGTAAGAGAAAGTAAAAACAATTGATTTTATCAGTATTAAAATTTTTTTTTACATCTTCAACGGGAAAGTCAAATATATACTGGTACCTGTATTAATATTGTTTTGTAATAGTTAGAAATGTTGACCATATTGATGTTGTCATTAATTAATGTTGTCAAATGTTTGATGATGAATTCATTAGAAACCAAGCAGTAATGAATACACATACTGATAATAAAATATTTAATGACATTAAATTTTTTCATATTCCCATTTAAAGGAATAAAAAAAAAGAATTTTTATAAAAAATAAGCGTTATTATCAAATTGTTTCAACGACAACCAATCTTTAATCAATTTAACCCCAAAAACGGTTGTCAGATTGTCTCCTTTATCTTTTATCAGGGTTTATTGATTCGTGTGCATCATGGTCTGTCACAAGAGACTTTTTTACACTATTAACCAAGACAAATAAACAACGAAAAAGAAGGGAACATGTTGACAAAGTTTCAAGACAATAGAGAGAAGAAAAAAAAAAACTTCTACTTTCCTTTCAATTACTTTCAGATAAGAAATTGTTGCGATTAGAAAAGAATTTTCTTTAGTAGACTTTTAATTTCTTAATTTAAAATTTAAATTGATGAGAATTTTTTTTTGTTTTTTGCTTCAAACATTTTTTTTTATCCCCAAACTTATTTTTTAAATAAAAAAAAAAAACTTTTCTTTCGAGTAACTTCATCTAATCTATTGAAACTAAAATAAATATTTACCAACAGCAATATACTAGAGAAGACCTAGTATTAAGGCAGATGAAATTACACAATGGAGAAGCATTTAATATGTAAACAATAACAATTTTGTTTGAGAATATGTTATCTTATATCTTGCTCTAGTAATTTATGTTGCTATATAAACTCAGTTTATTTGTATTTATATTAAAAGTTATTGTAGCTATTATTTGAAATCTGTGAACATCAACATTACATCATGATTTTCTCAAATGGTTTTTGTCTTATTAAAACATCTGTTTTATAAAAACAAAAAAATGGATCATTCAAAAATGTTGATCTATAAACAGTCAACTAGCAAACTTATCCGATCGATAGCAAATCATAGATATAGTAAATAAGAACAGACTTAATCTTTTAACATATAATTAGCTATCTGAGTTATATAGATAGTGTTGTGAAGTTAGCAACTTAAAAAAGACATAATTTATAAAAATTATTAAAAATTAAAATTAAAGTTAATGAAAATAAATAAAAATTAAAACTATTATTTAATTCTGTAACAAAAATTTAAAAATTTCTAAAAAAAAAAAAAAAATAAAACTTGTGTTCCTAATTTCACCCCTTTTATACCGAACTTTGGATCTTTTCTAACTATCTGAGATCTTTTTTAATACTATGATTAGCTAACAGTCATAGTCAACTAACTTACCCGAGGAATAGCTAGTTAATTAGAACTGAAGCAACCGGCCATAAAAAGAAATATAAAATTCATCTGTGTACGTTCAAAAAATTTAAAAGTTGGGGTTAGATTTTAGAGACAAAAAAAAAGGTCAGGTGAAAAATCTAACTTTATCAACATAAATAAAATATATTGAAAAATTGGTAAATCAAAATTAGGTTAATATATTCTAAATTTATTAAAATTCAAAAAAAAAAAAAAAAAATGTAAAAAAGGTTTCGAAATTTTTATTTAAGCAAATCATAATACTTTTTACAGCGGAGAGTAGAATTGATGACTAGAGGTGGGGAGTTAGTCAACACCACACGTGACAACGCCCATCCTTCCCTCCCTCCCAATTCGCTTATAGTCCATTCGAAACAACACATGTGAATGGAGGAGGGAAGTAAAAGCTCGCTTCTAACTGATTCTCTTGGCTCTTTGCATCCAAATATTTCAAAATCAGTAAATAATAACCCTCAGGGATTCAAGTTAAAGTGAGTTAGATGATATATTGTTCTTTGAAATCGCGGAATCATCTTTAACACGTTGTTGAGAATTATCTATAAATTAATAATAATAGCCTAATTACAATCTAAGTTTGTGTTTTGAGAAATTTCACATTGATTTTAATTAATATAAGTAACATAGAGAGAGGATATTCAGCAAGGCGGCAAAGTCTTTGAGCCCGCTCGGCTAGGCAAAGGGAATCAAATATCTGTGGTCTCCAAAGTTTCCTAATAATAATAATGTCTTTTATTTAATATGCGCAAATGATACTAGTAATTGATCCTTCCTAAATGAATAAAGATTAATGATCACCGTAACGTGATTAATTTAAACTAAATTGATTAATTGTATGATTTCTAATTTACGATAACCATTTGCAAATATTCTTTGTTAAATTGGTTATTCATCAAAAAATTATGTAATTTGAATTCAAATCCTATGTGTATAATAATATTTTCTCTAATTAAAATCGTATATAAAGGAATTTAGTTTAAATGATTACTAATTCGTCGATTAATATGCGTTCAGTTACAAAGCTTTAATAAATAAATACACTTATTAAAATTGCGTCTTTCCCATTATAATAGGTTCGTAACTTAAATAAATAAGTAAGGTTTCTGAAAGACAGATGTGGAAAAAAAACTACTACTACTAAAAAACTAAATCTCAAGTCTATTAAAATTCAAGTACGACAGTATATGAAAAACGAATGAAAATTCATATTTTTACTTTCTCTTACCTATGTATATATGTAATATATATAGAGAGAGAAAGTATTGGATTCATGTCAAAAATTCGATGTCGAGATTTTGATGGATCTTCACGTTTTGAGGTCCCCTGAATCCAAAAAAGTGGTTTTCGCGACATGGTCTGTCTGTGGGTGGGTGTGTGGGTGTGTGTGTTCAATTTTAAGCATGAAGGAATTGAGCTACGAGGTTGAAATTTTATATTTAAGTTAAACACCTCCCAGGACCGGAAAATAAGCTTTTAATCAAAATCGGCCAAAGAGTACTAGTACTTTACTGATGTACTTTTTCAGTTTTTTTCGATTTTCTCAAAATTTGCTCCAACGATTTTTTTTAAATTCAAAAATCAATTATTTTTTAGATTCTCAATAAAATGTATATTCTCATTTTGCCATTGAAATCTTCTGAAGACCACTTTACTCTTGTACTCCATAGAAAAGATAGGAGAAATGGTTGTCACGGTAACAAAATATAAATATTTTCCCATACTTATAAATTTTACATCTTGAATTCAATTGTACCATACTGTCGGAAACTGAATACATGTCGACACAAAAAATCTGGTGTGACAAGCACAGTACACAACTTTCGATTACCGAAGGTAAGAGAAAGTTGTGTGCTGTGCGCCAGTCACACCAGATTTTTTATAGTGTGTCTTATGCGACATAATCATTTCAAAGGATGGTGTCCCTTGTGAACTTAAAATTTAACATTAATAAAAAATATTAATAATTTACTTGGTTCTGTTTTAAAGATATCATTCATAGCTTCAAATAAAGCAAGTAAAACAAAAGATATCGAATAAAGTAAAAATGAGAAAAAAAATATATAACAAATAAAGAAAAACAAGAAGACTTTGGGGTTGACAAAGCAGATCTCGTTCTGTGTTTGACAAGTAAAATTAAAAAAAGAAAAAAAAGAGAGTAATAAATTTTGAATGAATAGAAAATCATTTTTTCTTTTGGTTTGAAAAGTTCATTTAAATGGAAACATTAAACAAACAAAGAGTCAAGTAATATTGAAACTCCTTCTTACAGGATATGAAGTTTAGAATTATTAAATTTTTATTAGTATTTAAAATAACATCTAGGTTTGAATGAAATGTCTCTTTTTTCCAAAACTAATTGAAGTACTGGAGTTTACCTAAAGTACAGGCAGTAGAAGTTCAAAAAATTTTTTTATTTTGCCCTTTCGGCTATTGAGGCCATTTAGAGGTTTACATTTAAATTTAGGGGTTTACATTTAAACCGAATGTATTACATATATTTAATAGTTAATTGTACCTAAGACTCCCGGGGGACGGGTTCTAAAAATTATTTTTTGAAAACTATCACTTTAAAAAATTAGTGAAAATTCCATTACCAATACTTCACTAATTTTTATTTTGAAATCTTAAATATCAATACTTTAAATTAAAAAAATACTTTAATACAATTAATAGGCCTATTTATTAATTCAAACAGCTGGAAAAGATAAGTACTGCCGAGAGACGAACCTCGAATCTGCCAATTTGTACTCGGCTAGATCACGTGATGGATTTTATGAGGTAATCCTCAATTTTAAGGCACTTTGGCCACACCAATTTGGGTCCTTTGTGCCTGTGGGGTGAGATTTTCTCCCACTTTCCTACCCTAAGAGGAGAATTCGGCAATGTTGAATTATTTGTGGCAAGCGGGATTCGAACCCGAGCTGTGTTGAGACTTCGGACTCCGTAATCCACAGTTTAGCCACTTGCCTCCTCTGGATCACGTGATATAAGCTATTTAATTTTAAAATAACAAACTATATATCAATTATAGATGGTTCTTAAGATAATACATTTAAATAATATTAATTTATTAATTTCATGAGATGCGAGTAAGTGTGTATTTTAAGGGACAGAGCAAAGAGTAAGGAGATTGTGAACTCCCTTTGAGATATGTTTAGGGCTCACCCTCCCATCCCTCTTAGAAGTAGGGAGGAGGGGGGTGAGATAAAGTTGCCCACCTACCCACCACCCCCTTTTCTTTGCCTACATTTGGCAACCATACAAAAAGCTTCCGAAGGCTGTCACTTGGAATCTTAATTAATATTTTATAGGGAAACTTGACTTTTTACCTCTAAATTTTTTTTTTTTTTTTTTAAAGAGTCAAGAACATTTTCAATTCTTTTAATATCTTAAAAAAAAAAAAAAAATAGTAAAAAGAAAAAATATAAATCTAAATTTAATTTTAGAACTCGTATAAATTTATTTTGTAAGTTGTTGTTGTTGGAAAACTTTAAAACATGTTTTTAAAAAAGAAACTTGGGTACTATTATTAATTTTTAATGAAAATGTTGAAAAGTTTTATTTTATTTTTTTTTACCCTTTCCCAAACAGAAGTATTGAAAATTCTCGATTTCGAATTTTTTAATTACTTAAAAACAATACAAATACCATCGAAAAACTACTTTTAAAAATTAAATAACTCGAAAACAAAAATAGAAGAATTAAACAAAATATATATTTATTTTGAAAGCTGTAAAAAATTGATACAGAAGTTTCTCAATTTGTTACAAATTTCGTCGACATGTGAGGCTATACTTAAAACCTGAAACAGAAGTAGTTCAGAAGTTGTTCCAAAACTCTGCACTCTGCGTCGACAGTGCTACCTGTTGACAACATTTGTAACCAATTTCGAAACTTCTGTATCGGATACAAAATAAAATGCCTTTTATTCTTCGATCGATTTTTCTTCTTTAGTGGACCTATTTTTTTTTACAAGGAAATAAATTGAATATTTTCTTACAATGATTGAATAGAATAAATATTTCTGAATTTCTAGAAATTCCAAAATTATTTTGTTTATTTTAAAATCAAGGTGTGCGCATTTCCTTCGTTAATTAAGCCTTAAAATAAATATTGAACCTTGAGAAAGCTCTTTCTCCTATATTTTAATGATCTCTCTTGAGCATCTAAAATTTGTAGCCCTTCCTTGGCACAAAGGTGTCATATGACTACATTGAATAGAATAGAACGATAATTAATTTCAGAGAATTCATTGCAAACACGCAAATGATTAATTATGCATTTGAAGAGAATGTAGCCTGTTTCCCAAGACATCTTGGCGTTTAAACGAAAGGCAAGCTCAAGTCAAAAGTGGTGGGGAGGGATTAGGCTCATTGAGTCATCTAACCATAAGACATTAATATTTAAATTAAAAAAAATATTCAATAAACCAAACATAAATACTTGATTCAAAGGCCTAAAAAAATATTAATGTTTCTTGAAAAGGATGCTTAGCTGAAAAACCGGTGCTGCATTTAAATTGCATCTGTCTTTTGATGGCCTCTAAATTAATGTAATTTTGTCATTCCGCTTAAAAGTCAAGCAAAATTAATTCGACTTTCTCACTTAGCACTTTATCTCCGCTTCCTTTAAAGGGAGCTGTTAATAAATTTCCAAATAAACGTTCAGACAAAGAAAGAAAATAACGCTAAATAAAAAAAGAAAAAAAAAAAAATAGAAACATTCCAGTTTTATTTAACACAACGCTGAATTTAGGTTGATCTAATTTTTTTTAATCAACAAATATAAAACAAATTTTGCTTTCAAGTATTAATACAAAAGTGTAAAGTTTATGGTCGTATCGAGTTAGGGTTACTAAAACGTGTATAGAGTTTTAGGAATATTATTAAACCCCAATTCTTACATTTTTTTATTTTTTTTTTATTTTAAACATTCACACTTTTTTCTCATTCACACTCACAATCACACACGCATTCACACAGTCTTTTCGGCAACTTAGGCCATTTAAGACTTAAAACGATATCCGTTATTTATAATTATACATATTGGGGTCCAGGCATTCTTATATAAGCCATTTGGTATCCAAATGCCTTATATAAAATCATCGACTGCCTGGGGTCCGAACCCGCGACGTTTGGTATACGAGGTTAGCACGCTAACCTCTACGCCAAGCCCCGAGGGCTTTACAATTATTTGAAACTTCTGAAACCTCGTTTGCAATCTTTTCCACTGCTTGTGATGTTCTCAGGATGATTATAGTGACTGAGTGATTAAATTGACCAATGGCAGACATCTACAGTCCAAAGCAAGCTCTCTGATTCTCTAAAACTCACCATCTCTTGGCAATAATATTTGAATTGTTTTGGCTCTTGTTGAATAAAACCTCTTTTTTTTAACCCTTTTGGGCTTCTGAGGGGTTCTTCATCATTTGAGGTATGATTTTTTTAAATATAAATTTTAATTTTAATTACATTATACCGATGGCTACCGGGGGGGGTTTCACACGCTGATTCCTCGGGGTCACCAATCCCGTGCTTTCGCCGCGCTTGGCATTGCTTAACTGCAACGATTGTGGTGACTGTTGCTCTTCTTCGTTGCCAGGCTCCCGGGCGATAAAACCTCTTGAATAAAAACTTTTTAAAACGCTATTTTAGTAATATTTACAAAACTTTATTTCTAATAAATTCGAAAACTTTGCTTTAAAAAAAGCCATTATTTAGAATCATCGTTTTATTAGTTACTAAAAGTTTATTATCTTTCGCAATTGTAATTAAAAAAAAGAAGGTAATTATGAATCGCTATTTTGATCCGATTTATAGATAAAAAGGTCTCTATTCGGACTACTTCATCTCTAAACCCACCCCAAACCATCCCCGAGCCCCCCCCCCCCGGAGGGGGGGGCGCGGGGGCCCCCCCCCCCGAAGGGGGGCCCCCACCCCAAGAGAAGAAAAAAAACAAAACAAAAAAAGGGGGGCCCCAGGCGCCCCCTCAGCAACCCTCCAAAAAAGGAAAGCGACACGTGGGTATAAAAAAAAAAAAAAAAAGAGGAGGGGGAGGGAGGGGGAAGGGGTGGGTGGGGGGGGGGCAGGGGGGAAGGAAAAACTCTTCCCCGGGGGAAGGCCGCCGCGGGCGGGGGCCCGCCCCCCAAAAACTCAAAAGGGGAAACCCCCCCCTAAAAAACCACACCTTTTTTGATTATTATTTTTTTCCCCTTTTTTTTCAGCCTTTGATGGGGGAGGGCGCATTCACAAATGATAGGGTACGGGGTTGCTGGGATGTTAGAGCATTGGCACAGTGGTGACGGTATTATGTTAAATCTTACAAGGTGACCCAGAGTGCGAGTTTGATTGATTCTTATCTTGTTTATTGATCTGTCTAGGCCTGTATATGGAGTCAACCAGGGTGGCCCAAATGAGGGTTTCAGTTTTGCATAGTGCTGAACCTGTCGGTTTTAACGTTTGATTCCATGATTGATTCCAGGTATTTTTTGAGTAAGCTTTTGTTTGGGAATATATATCTTGCCATGTGTTAGTCCTTTCAGTTGAGTGGCTTGGTATGCCGCTTTTTTTGCCAAGAAATCTGCGGTTCTATTTCCTTGGCATGTGCTGTGCCCCATCCCCCCCCCCCCCCCCCCCCCACCCCCTCCTCCTTGTCCATCTTACTGCTATCCTGATATTGTTTTGTATGGCATTATTCAAGAGATGTTTGATATACCTTACTTGGACGTTGGTTGATTTGCTCTTCCTGAAGTATGAGATGGATTTAAGGACGCTTTGAGAGTCAGTAATTATTAGACATGAGTTAAAAGAGTGAGTTAGGCTGTAGAGAATTTTGTATGGCAAAGAGTTCTGCAGTGAAATTTGAGAATGACCTTGGAAGCTTAAAAAGACCAAAATTTGCATTTTTACTAACTAAGAACCCGCAACCTGTGATTATTATTATTTTTTTTTAAATATTTGTCAAAAAATAAAAGTTTTGAAAAGACTAAAATGGCTCATCTACTAATAGACCAACTTGAAACTAATTTTGAGCGAATTTTTACGTCATTTCAGCTAGGTTATGGGATCTATTATTATTCGGATCATCACGTCATTTTTTTTTTATTACATAAACACTATTCAACTTCGATAGACCAAACAATAGAAGAGAGAATGTTGAATGACGGCGCTTCGTTTTTAAAATAGTACTGGCTTTTTTTTGTTGAGGATTATTTAGTCTTTTTTCTTCTCTACCTTTTTGATTTTTTTTTTAATTTAAAAAATAAAAAATATATTTTCAATAAAAGTTGTTTTTCCATGAATAATAATAATTTTTTGATCCTAGATACAAATGAATATTTATTCTGTTTTGAAAACGCAATTTCAATCATTTGTTCGATAAACTTTTATTTAATTTGATCTAAAAGATAAATTTCCCTTTTATGTTTATATTAAAATAGTTCAACCATATATATATATATATATTTTTTTTTATTAAACAGTATTTAAACAGAAATTATTTCAAACAAAAATCATATATGGAAACAAAAGTTTTATTTAAAAATAGTACAGCTGTATATTATGCTTTAATATTGCTCATCAAACTTTTCAATTTTGTTAGAGATATACCTGTCTGAGTGTAATCACTTTAGTATTGAAATAGAATTGTTTTTTTTTTTTTTTTTAGAAATCATAAAATGATTAGCAAACTTTGAAATTTTACTTATATTGATGGCTTTAAAAGCTTAAATATTCTGAATTGAGATTTTTTTAAATCCAATTAATAAATAATAATTTTTTGCGTCTTGTAAACATCCCCTGGAAATCATCATCCTTCCTGGTAAAACTTGAACTCTCCAAGATCAAACTTAAAAAAGAAATTCAAAAACTCCTTACTTTGACTTATATTTCAAATTATCTAAAATTTAATACATTTTAAAGTTCGAAACTTCTTTCTCTCTCTCTGTCTTAAGGTCGAGTTTCTCTTAAGCATCTTTTCTATATAATTATCAAAAGAAAAACAAGTTTCAATTTTAAACTAATTTTAAGGCAATTTTTAACGTTTAATAAAAAAAAATTATACCAGGTACATTTTTTTCTCAACCTTATTTAATGTAGACAATATTTGATTATGTTTATAATACTTCATTAAATTCAATTCATAATCCCATTTGAAATTAAATTTTATTTATTCATTTGTTCAATGAATCAAATAAATTAAATCTGATAAGTAGAAAATAATTATACATATATTATTTTATTAAAAGCTATAATTATATATCGTGTAAATTAATGCTTTATCACATATAATCGAATCAGTTGGATTAAAAATAACGAATTGATTTCGGAATTTGTATAATAGGAATGGAATTCTTCTACAATATATTAAAATAAGACTACGTTATCTATAAATTAGCTTAAGTCAAAGATAAACTTTCGAATTCGTCTTTTGAAAAAAAAAAAAAAAAAAAAAAAAAGGAAAATGCGCCGTTCCAAACTTTCGATGTTATACTTAATACTTTCCTTCTACTATTTAAAGTTAACTTGATAAACTTAACCCATCGGAGGCCATTTGTAGAAGGCTTTTCGAGAACAGATTAGGATGGATGAAGCATCATCTCACTTTGCGGGTGCAAATAACTTCCCTTTTACAAAAATATGCCTAAATAAAATAAATAGTCAATTTTAAATATTATAAAAATTATTATTTGGATACCTTTGATCCAAATATGCCCCGATCATTTATCGTAATAAATTATATACACTCCCTTAAACAGAAAAAAAAACATTAATATCATAACTGAGTATGTTTTTTGTTGGTGTAGGTCGAGGGTCACCGATGCCCCGGAAAGAGCTGGAGATCCTGGGCTCGATTCCCGGGGACAATGGGACCTATGACCTCACCTACAAATAACACACTCGCAGTCTTTTTAAATATATCTATGACTCAGTTAATGTCCGAATATAGGTATTTTGAATACTAATATCTTATTTATATAGATCTCGAAAAATATTTAAGTAATATTATAATTTTTTTCATACTTTATAATTTTCTTAATTGGGGTTGGGGGCCTGGCAACGGAGAAGAGAATTGTCACCGCAATCGTTGCAGTTAAGCCATGCCAGGCCCGGCGAAAGGTGTATTGGTGACCCTGAGCAATCAGCGTGTGGAACGTCCCTCGGTACATTGTATTATTTGTAGTATATACATAAATTGAACCACTAAATGGCTTCTGTAGTCGAAAAGGTTTAAAAAGAAAATAATTTTCTTAATTATAATTTGAATCCTGAACTAAATCATTACTATAATGTATTTTTTTTGATGGTGACGATGGCCTGACCAATAAAAAAATGTTTAAATATAAAATTTGAGCTTCGTTTTCATTTTTGAGTTATTAAATAACACAAAGACAGAGATCATTTTGAGAGATCAACGTTTTTAATCTCAAAATTCCACATAGGAAATTTACTTTCATTTACTGGTATTCTACATCAATACTCTAATCAATCTGCAAATGTGCTGTTTGTTTTTGTTTTTGTTTTTTTTTTTTTTTTTTATATACAATATCTCTAACCATTCCAGCTGGCTGAATAAATACCCAGAGGAAATAGAATTTCTCTGAATTCTTTAATTGGCAATAATCGTAATATAGAGCGAGCGGGCACATGTGTATGCTAATAGTTGGAACTTGTATTAAATGGGAAATTTAATTAAAATCAAGGTAAATTTAAAGATAATGTCAAATAAATAAATAGAAATTGGTTATTTTAGTTAGTCGTAATTAGCAATTAAAATTCCCTTCTCATTTAGAAGATTCGAATATTTGATCGTGAGTCATCCTTGATTAGAGGAAAATATTATTTTCTTTTTTGAAGCATTGTCAGACACACTAGTACCATCAAAATATTCCCCCCAAACCGCATATTTTTTTATCGACTTTCCGTTCATATATGAATACATCAAATAAAAGCTAAAATGGAAGTTTGGATTTAGAGTTGGTCTCTTAGCTTATCAAGTTGCTTGAGAGGTTTCTATAAAATTAGAGCAAGTGGAGTCTTAAGACGACTTACTTGATATTTCAAAAGCATTTGGTGGAATGCTAAGTATAAAATAGCTTTAGACGGAGAAGTGGGATAAACTTGTTTTTTTTTTTTTTCATTTATAGAATGAGGTTTTTAGAGCTGAAGCCAGAATGTTTAACCAATACATTTTAACTCAAATTTAGTTTCTTTACAAGAATCGTCCAATAAACGTCATTAAAATTCAAATTCCAACATTTTTAAATAGACTATTTTTTTTAATCTTCGAAAATCAAAATAGAATCAAAATTCTGTAGATATTCAGTTTCTTGTCAATCAGGCGGTAGCTCAATAAAAGAAATATATAATTGTTTTTCTTTTATTGTGCTACCGCCTGATTGACAAGGAACATTCTATATGAATATTTACATTAATTTTAAAATATTAAAACAAATAATTTCCTTTTTAATTTAATATTTAAATGCGCTACAAGGTAACTGCTAACTTTTGGACAACTTGTTAAATAATCATTACCCCAGAGGTTTCCAAACTTTTTTAGTTTCCGGCTTTCTTAATTTATAGACGTATCTAAATCAAAACATTTGTCTGTCTGATATAGGAATATTTTCACGGCCCTGAAAATTTTTGTATCAAGGGGACAGATGAATAGCTGTGCAATTAAAGAAAGTAAATAAGAAGTCACAGCCAGGGAAGTTTCTTTGTTGGATCAGTTCACGTTTCCTGATAAAAAAACTTCTTTGGCTGCAACTTCTTGTTTTTTTTTTTTTTTGACGTGACAACGTCTTACAAATCATGTGTCTATGGTGGCATGTTAGAGGGGCATGTACGAAAAAGTTTATTGCCTTGAATAACTCCTCTGTCTTAAGAGGTATAATTATGAGAAATATACGGTTAGAAAGAATGAGTTTTCAGCTAAAGATTTCACCATTTATTTTTTTCCTATCATTTTATTTTACCGCGCTGCGGTAAATTAAAATTTGAAAGTTTAAACCCCTGTAGATTCTGAACGGCTAATCAGATCGGACTAGATGGGATGTCATTTGATGCAGAAAGAAAACCTCTAATAGAATAAATAAAAAAATCCTGAGTAATTAACTCCAAAAATTGGTTTTTTTCTCGAAAAACCTCATTTTTTAGGCAAAAAAATATCGATAAATAGCCCTACTTGTGCAACGCATAGCGACTTGACCATAAAAGCTATATTAAATCTAAATATAGTTTTAGAAAGAGTGGTTCAATACCCCGAGGGCTTTTTTTTCTTTTTTTTTGATATGACGTCATTTTACCGCATGAGAGCACTCGGCGGGATTTCGTTTTTCGAAATTTTAAACCCCCGTAGATTCCGAATGGCTAATCAGATCAGACTAAATGGGATGTCATTTGGTGCAGAAAGAAAACCTCTAATAGAATAAATAAAAAAATCCCGAGTAATTAACTCCAAAATTGGTTTTTTCTCGAAAAACCTCATTTTTTAGGCAAAAAAATATCGAAAAATAGCCCTACTTGTGCAACGCCTAGCTACTTGACCATAAAAGCTACATTAAATCTAAATATAGTTTTAGAAAGAGTGGTTCAATACCCCGAGGGCTTTTTTTCTTTTTTTTGATATGAGGTCATTTTACCGCATGAGAGCACTCGGCGGGATTTCGTTTTTCGAAATTTTAAACCCCTGTAGATTCCGAACGGCTAATCAGATCAGACTAAATGAGTTGTCATTTGGTGCAGAAAGATAACCTCTAATAGAATAAATAAAAAAATCTCGAGTAATTAACTCCAAAATTAATTTTTTTCGAAAAACCTCATTTTTTAAGCATATGTCGCCCTTAATGGATAAAAGTTTGGCCACACCTGTCATATATTGTTTCAATGAAAATGTTTGAACATGTTTATTTATGAAAACAAACTACTAGTAAAAAAAAAAATAAAAACAATACTTTCTCTCTTTATATTTCAATATAGGTAAGAGAAAAAAAATTTTTTTGAAATCAAGCAAAAGACGTTGTCACGTTAAAAAGCCACCGGCTGTGTAGAAGACACAGATAACACCTAATTTTTCTTTATATGCCGATTTATACTTTTATTGGTTTAACATTAATTATTTTTTTATCCCAACTAATAAGTTTTAACAGCCTGGTTTTTATATAATACATGTATTTGACACCAACCTTTCAAAAAGGCTATCTCTTCTAGAATATCAAAATCATTAGTTAAAATTCTTTAGAAAAAGATAAAAAAAAGAGTTGAAGACAAGAGGAGATGGCCATCAAAATCCGCTTTAAAATCCACCCAGAAATTATTGTGCTTTAAGAAAAAAAAAAAGTCAGGACATTTATCATCCTAGAAACAAGATTCCTTTTTTGCATATGAATGAATTATCAATGCTTGGCTGATAAGTTGAAGTCGTTGAGCCCCGTTTGACCCACAATTCGTCTGTTAATCTTGGCTGCCGATCTTAGGACCTAACAAATGGCCCACTCTCTAAATAATCCCCTTGGAACAAATAAATAACGGTCAATGAAAAAAATGGCCGACACTTAAGACGATCCACTGTCGGATTTAAAACGAAATACTTTAATTAATGTTAATGACTGAGGCTTATAATTCTATTAGCGTCATTTAACAATTTAAATTCGGCTGTAAAACAATGTTTATAAATTCTTTTTAATCAGAAATGTATTATTTTCACGTCAGAAATTTAGAAGGAAAATTTGACATTTTTTTAATAAATCATTGGAACTTGTGTTATTAATTTCATCTATATTAAAAAAATTATTTAAATACTAAATTTTTTTATTTCTTTGCAGTAAAAGTTTTTAAAGTGATGCAATGAATGCCACGCTATACAATTCTCTTAACTTCAAGTAATATATTTTTAAAGATAATAAATGAGAAAGAAAAAGAGATTTTTTTAATAGGATTGAAAATTCAAAATGTTAAAAATGGAGTGGAAAAGCGAGGGAAAAAGCATTAATGAGAAAATTAAAGAAAATAGAAAAAAAAAAGTTTTTAAAGAAGTGATTGACAGTTTTCCATTTGATAAAAAGGCTATAAAGAAAGGATTATTGAGGGAGTTCTGAATTTACTGAATGAGAAGAATAAAGGGATCCATCAAGTTTTGATTTATTTGAGTTTGGAGTATTAAAATTTAGTATAATAATAATAATTTAGAGGAATGTTATTTATTAATATAACATGTAGCATATTAGTATTTAATTTGATTTCAAAATGTTAATAATAATAATATTAACTCTTTATGAATGCAAGGTTTTAATTAAATAATAACTAAATGTTTATTTGCCGACATATTCTACTATTAATGTTTATATAAACCCTAGTTAATGTTATACTAAGAAGGTGAATTTATTTTGTTTACAGGTTGAAACTTTTTTTTCGTCAAAGAACTGAAGATAGTTAAACAAAAAAGTCAAAAAGTAAATTTTTACTAGATCAATAAACTTCCATGAACTTTAATTAATATATAAAGAAATGTGAATTTTTTAAAGAAGTTAACATAAGTTTCAAGATGATAAGGAATAATTCCCAAAGAAGAATGCAGCCAAATTTATTTCATTTAATTTTAATAAAAATTCTTAATCACTTGCTGACGTTTCGGTTCGGGTTTGAACCATCATTTATTCCTTATCATCTTGAACATAATACTACAGCTATAACAAATTTTCAATCATTAACTTATTGTTAGAAAAAGTAGCTACTGCCGGGAGTTGAACCAGGAATCTGCCGACTCGTACTCTGTATTAGGGGTGTTCGATTATTGAAAAAAATAATCGATTTTCGATTATAAAAAATAATCGATTATTCCGATTAATCGGTTTCCCGATTAATCGAAAATAATCGAAATAATAGTAGAACCGATTAATCGGAAATAATCTATTATTTTTTCATAACTGATTATAGAGAAATAATCGTTTCAAAATAAGAAATTTTTTTTAAACACACTTTTTTCACAGTCACACTCACATTCACACACACATACATACAAGTCATTTCGGCATCAATCGGAATAATCGGGGAACCGATTAATCGAAAATAATCGAAATAATAGTAGAACCGATTAATCGGAAATAATCTATTATTTTTTCATAACTGATTATAGAGAAATAATCGTTTCAAAATAAGAAATTTTTTTTTTTAAACACACTTTTTTCACAGTCACACTCACATTCACACACACATACATACAAGTCATTTCGGCATCTGAGGCCATAATCGGTTCTCCGATTATTTCCATTATTTTCGATTAATCGGTTCTCCGATTATTCCGATTATTTTCGATTAATCGATTCTCCGATTATTCCGATTATTTTCGATTAATCGGTTTCCCGTTTAATCGATTATTTTTTTATAATAATCGATTATTTTTTAAGAAAATAATCGGTATAAAAACGATTAATCGATTATTTTCCCAGCCCTACTCTGTATGCCCTATCACTAGGACATAGCACCGCACTCAGCTATTTGATTTACTACTATTATGGGAGTTTTTAATGATAGACCACATTTGTATTAATTATATTCAATAAATACTGTACAACGCTTCGACTGCAGGTGCTGCAGTCGTTTTCAAATACTGTACACTTGCTCCGACTCAAGTAAACTACTGTTTACGACTTCCGTAGTTCAACTCCCGGTGGCATCTACCTAATTTTTGAATTGAAAAAATATAAATATGAATTGTAATTAATTCCTGTCTGTCCTGTAAAATCACAAAATTTTTATTACAGTGTAGCTCCTGAGGAATAACGCGATTGGTGATCTAAACGTTGACAATTAAATGAAAATTAAAAGTCACTTTATGTTTTATCTGATTTTATTCTGGCAACATTTATACAATATAAACAGAATAGCTACTTATAGCAATAAAGGGGTAAAATGTACGCATTTTTTATTTGAAATATTTTATATTTTAACAATATATATATATTGTTAAAATATAAAATAAGTATCTAACTCTAAAATTTTGGAACTAAGGAGATTCAACTTGATTGCAATGTCATATTATGCAAGGAGCTAATTAATATTTTCTAAGCCTCTTTAGAGAAGGACCGAATCTCCATCTCGCTCTGCTATTCCAAGAAATATTTGAATGTGGTTATTAAAAAAAAAAAAAATCTATTAGAGCATTAAGAAGAAGTATTTAAAAATCAGATTTTTTATAATTATTAATTAATATAGGCGGCCTATATCAAAGGCAAAAAAAGGGACATCAAATAAAATGAATACGAATTTATCAGACTTTTTAGATGAAGGTAAGAATTAAATTATTAATTAAAGCAATTTATTAGGAAATCCTTTTTGAGATAGCAAGTTGAAGATTGAAAGGACGCGTCTTAATTAAAATAAGAACAAAAGGGAGAGATAGAGAGAGAAAAGGAAATTATTTGTTAATACTTAAAATGTTTCATTCAAATGTAACATTTTACGGATTTAAGAGGAGAGAATATAAAAGGAAATAGTCAAATATTCCACGAATTTATTAACATCAAAGAAATGTTTAATGTTTATTAAATTTGTTAGTTTTTATTTATTTATTTATTTTTTTTTTTTTGTATTGTAATATCAATTTGTTTTAATTTGAAAAATTTAACGAAGGATGAAATTAAAAATAATTAATATACTTATGGCGTAATGTCTCCCCCTAGAATAAAAACTAATTTAATAATAATATTTTGTGCCATCTCTTTAAAGACATTAAAGCACTTTCCTTGATTAAAAGCTAATTTTTTAATATGTTATTAATCACTATCAAATACGTATAAAATAAAATTTTGAAGCAGATCTGACACAGGGTTATCGTGTAATTAATTTTAAAAAATTGAAATTTAACATGTAGCCTATGGGGAATAACGACGAAACGCACACATATCGAATTATATAGCCACCTCTGCAATAGATACAAAAGCAAAAAAAACTTACATTTTATTAATTCACTTTCTAGGAATATGTTAAAAATAAAATCAAAAGTTTCTGCCGACCGCTTTTAAAGATATTTTAACAAGAAAGTCAAAAAAATTCTCCAAAATGACAGTCGCTAATATTTAAAAATAATGAATTCTCGAGAGTCAGACCAGCCTGGCAACGTCGCATAACATAAGTGTCTTATCTCTATGTCAGATACATTTTTTTTTTCAATTTTACAATATTTTTCTCGCAAATCGTCCATTGTGTTTAAACTGATTTGCATTAAACATTGTAATATATTAAATAAAATAAAATTGAAGGCTTTTAAGATTTAAAATAGATAGTTGATGAATGCAATGTTGCCAGTTCTATATTACGTGAAATACTGCTCAAGTCAAAAGTCATTCATTTATTATTTTTGGTAATTAAATTATTAACTTAATCCAATTATAAACTATGATAGGTAACGACTAAATTATAATAAGGAATTTTGGCATTCAAATTTTTAATTTTATTTAAAAAAAAATTTAGATTCTATTATGACTTACGATGTACTATCCGAACAACCTTAAAAAAATCAAATTCAAAAAACTTATTGTAACATCATTTATTTTATGTAAACACTTGCTGCTTTGATGATTGGGTCTAACTTAATGGGAATGATTGTAGATGGCGCTGATGATTGTGTCTAACTTCATGGGAATAACTGTAGATAGCGCTGACGTCGTTGCATATAAAATGCACGTAACTGTCCTTTAGAAGTTCAGCAAGTGCACAGTACTTGAAAACGACTACAGAATAAGCAGCCGAAACGTTGTACAGTATTTATTTTTTATTAATACAGATGTGGTTTATAATTAAAAACTTCCATAATAATAATAATAAAAACTCATTTTTTTATTAGTCTTTCAGCATCTTAGACCATATAAACTTTCATTTTTCACTTTCTTTTTATAAATAAATTTATTTTTCACCGTTAGGTGCGGGCTGCACCCCCCTAGCTACGCCACTATGTAGTTATTTAAGATTAAGATTCAAAAATATTTTGGATGATGTCAGCTTGCTTTCTTTAGAGTTCTTATTCTTTTTTTCATTAGTTATTTATTAAAATGAAATTCAGCGTTTAATCTTTCCCCTCTATTAACATGATACAAGTGAAGGGGAAGTAAGTCCCGCCTCGCCTTGACCGAAGTTCATTTCATTCCACATGGGTGGGGGCAGAGCGACGACGAATCATAAGAAATATAGAAGGGAGATGTAATATGTATGGTCGACGAGTTAGAGTGGAGGGAATAAAAGGAGGAGCTTAGATGATTTCCTCCTCTAGAATGAGGCGTTGACGGCCAAAGAGCCAACATTCATTTAGATTAAATAATAAATAAGCTTAATACTAAATTTCTAATTATATCCTACTTATGAGAATTTACTTAAAAGCTATATCTACCTTGGAAATTTAAATGAATCAATTATTAAAGCAAAAAATTTCGACATCGAATTTTTGACATGATCGCAATACTTTCTCTCTCTCCCCCTCTCCCCCCCCCCCCCTCTCTCTCTCTCTATCTCTCTTTTTCACCCCCCCATCTATATATATATATATATATTTCATATATAGAGAAAGTAAAATATATTTATTTAGAAAATTATTTCAAGCTAATAAACATTGTTTCCTCATTCTTTTGTAAAGCAATAAAAATTCAACTCTGTCATGACATAACTTGAACAAGGATAATGTATATTCATGTAACGCATATAAAGCCCATATTGATAAATTACTTATGAGAAAAATAAAGTATTCAATAGAGAAGAATAGCCTAATAAAGACAATACTTTTTTTGGCTTCTGAGTTCATTTAGACTCCGTCCCTATTTATTTCAATTAGCCAGTGTATTAAAATAAATTTTTTCCCCCTTTACCGGATCTCAGCTCGGTAGGCACGGGCGAATCCAGAGGAGTTTTTCGGGGTGGGGGGGGGAGCAATCTGGTGTGACTGGTTGATTGCAAAGCACACAACTTCTTCTTACTTTCGGTAATTTAAAGTTAAATTCTGTAATTGTTTACCAATATATATACAAATCAAATTTTTAAGTATTAATTTTTAAAATTTTATATAAAAAAAAAATTTAATTCAAGAGAAATATTTTTCTCAAATCTCGAGAGGGGGGGTAATTATTCCCTTTACCCTCCCCCATATATTCGCCCTTTTTGCTAGGGTACAGCGACCCAACACTTAAGAAGTTCTAGGTGTATTGAGCTCAAATCGACAGATCGGGGCCTGGTGGTGTGTACTTTTTTTGCCTATTTAATAAAATGCTGATACCTAATCAGAGCGATGTTATAATTGAACTAATCAACACTTAGGCTAATAATTTGTAAGATATATGAAAACAATTTATACAAAACTTTTCTTTTTAAACGGATTAAAATTCATCATCAAAAGAAGAGAGAAAAAAAAAAACACTATGACAAAGTCTTTCTTTCCTCAAAAAGAATTAAAGCGAATCAGCGGGCGTTTTGTTTGTAAATTTAAAATGGATTATATGTATAAATCTCGTTAGTGAATGAATATCTTGGAGAGCAAGGAAGCAAAGGCAACTTGAAATTCCCCAGGGAAAACAAGAGCCATTAATTTGCCCTCTTTTTGGAAAAACAAAGCGATCCTTTCCTTGCCTTGGAATGCTCATTAAGCTAATCCAACAGAAATGTTTTAAAAACAATTTACGCAACCTTGGAATCGGAATTTTTTTTTAATTGATAATAAATCCACTATTAAAAAAAAACGATTTTTTGATGACACACATGAGAGAATTGCTTTGAAAATTGTTAATTTAACTTATTATAAATATGTATTCTAGGAAAAAGGTAAAAATTAAATTAATGGAGAAGTTTTAAATTAGATTTTGAATTTATTGAAATTTGAAACTTTACAAAGTAAGCAAAGAACAAATTACAAAGTTGATAATTATCTTAATTAAATTAAAATATTAATATTAACTAATTCACAAGGATACATCCCCTTGAGATTTGATCCCTGTTATTTACAGGGGAGGGATTAAAAAAGATTGTGCTCACCCACCAAAACCCCCATAATAATGACAATGATTAAAAAATGAGGGGTAGTTATTTATTTTATTGATGAATTCAAGTTCGGGATGACGTTTCGGTCATCTTCAGATCCAACGTCGGGTCAACATACCGGTATATGGGTTATTTTAGGCATTTTATAAGTAGGCTATAGCAAATCTTTAATTCTAATATCAGAGAGACCTTTAATGGACACCCTGTATTTTGGACTGAGAGTGAAAGAATGATAGAAAATTTCAGGTTCAAATCAAGGGGTCAGCCAGATACGAACCCGAATTTTACAATTCATTTTAGGCCAAAGAGCTTATATCTTTAATAAAATTAAATATTCACTCAGCAGGTCACATCAGGTCAGTTATAACATGTTTGGGGACAATGAATAGACCTAAAATCAAATTTTCCACTTTTTTAAGATTTCTGTTCTAAGTAAGCTACAAATTCAAAATAAGATTAAGAAAATTATTGTATATATCATACTCTAATTTAATTTTAAAAAATGAATAATTAAATAAGAAAGAAGTTTAAAAACAAAAATTGAATTCAATAATTTTTTTTTTCTTTTTCCCCTTCTTGAATATAATATACGTATCTTTGATTTATATTCTTTAAAAGAAATAAATCATTGGCGGTTTTAGAGAATGGTAATAAAAAAAGCATTTACTCGCGATTGAATTTCTTACTTTTTTGTTAATCGTATTTTAATCAAGTCAAGGCTTTTATTATTTTCCTCTGTGGGGATTATTTCTTGGAATATTTAATTAATATGAAGAAATATTAAAGGAGAAAAATTAACGTCAGAAGAATTTGGTGATTTTTTTTTTTTTTTTGTCTTATTCAATAATCTCTTTGATACCACTTTTAAAGAGGAGACAGAGTTGTTGTTTGACTTCTAGCTTTTTAACTTATATATAATATGATTGAGAAATGTTAGATGAATGACAAGGGAATAAGCATAGAAGGAAGAAATAACGTCAGCATCAGGTTAGTAGATGATACGTTATTATTTGCAGAAAATGAAACTTGAGAAAAATACAGACAGCATGAAAATAGAGTTATGGTTTGAAATTGATCAAAGGTAAGACAAAAGTAATGAGAGTAGGGGAAAAGAAGGAAATACGAAGGTATACATTTTTAGCTACTGAAGTGACGCAAGAGTGGAAGAACGGAAGAGAAATAAAGGCAAGGATTGCAATGACAAAGGATGCGTTTAATAGGAAAAAGAACAGTAAAATGATCTTTGGTTTGAGGATAAAGATTGGCCAAGTGTTTCGTTTGGACTGAGGCCTAAACATTGCTGAAGCGGAAGAAAGAAAATGATTGAGGCGTAGGTTGGAGGTAGAGGTTAATTATTAAGTGGTCAAATGATTGATCATTTGAAGAAGGAAAATGGATACAGAGGAATGAAGAGATGATCTCACAAAACAGGAAATGGAGACGGACCATTAACGGATCTGCGAAAGGCAGAATACTTGTTATCAGTTTCCTCATGATTGTAGCATAATAGTTGAGAACTCGCTTCTTAGGCTAGGGATTCGCTTTCCGACCCATGTAGAAAAATGCCTTCTAATTAGATTAAATAAATAGAAACGGGCTGTAAATGTCCTCAGATGCCGAAAAAATCAATAGTTAACTCTGTTTCTAATTAGATAAGTATAAAAAAATTTCGCCTTATCTTTTATCTAATTATTTTTCTTTTTTTAATTAAAAAGTTAATTCATTTGTAAAATATTCGCTATTAAACTCCCTAAATATTATCCTAATTCAAATAGCCGAGAAGTTATTACTATGCTGTGTAATTTACACTCGAGTTAATAGCAAATGCTGAAGACAAAGGGAATCTGGATCGTTATGTGGAAATTCTGATTTATACAGCCGTAGCAGTCATATTGGTCCAAGCAAAGGAGGGGGGGGGGGCGGAGCGTTTTACTACTTCAAATAAAGATAATGAGACTAATTTTCGTAAAAGGTAATCATATCTTTTTAACGAATTTAAGTGATATTTATCGAAGTGAATGAGTCAAGTTTGATGCAATTTGCACGGTACAACGGATTGGTTAAATTCAAATCAAATACTATTATTGAACGGTTGTTTTTAGTATTTCGGATTTTATAGCTAAAATGATATGTCGTAATTTAAGGGGAAAAAATTTACCTGTTTCGATGTAAAAAAAAAATACTAATTAGTATATTTTTATTTCATAGAGTATTAGAGACCCATTTTTATTATACCAGGTAATTCTCGATTGTATTGTGTATATCGGGAAATTTAGAATTTATGATTTAATTTCAAAATTTAATAAAAAAAAAATTATTAGGCGTTTTGTTAGGAGATTTTTCTTGTAGACCTATAAGTTACATAGAGATGTATTGTGCATAGCCTAACTTTCTCTAAATGATTTCTGAAATATTTAGTAAGAATGTCAAAAAATCGCGGCACAAAATTATTACACTCTGGAATATATGATTGTAAATACTATAGCATTTTTTTGATTCTTTAGATCAGAGTTCTCCATACTTTTTGTTCCGGTTGCTACACCATCAGCACTTCCTTTCTCCAGCGCCATAATAAAAAAAAATAATTTTTTTCTTTTATCTTGCTTTTCTTTTTTGAATATTTATTATTATAAGTTCCACACTTTATTTCTGGTACGTATTTTCAGTGTTTTTAAAGTATTTAGTTTTTTTTAGAAACTTTCTATACCTTTACCCAAAATCAAATTGAAGAACATACAATAACGAAAAAAGTTTCAAAGCATTTAAGTGGGTTAAAATCAGATGTTTCTCGTCATCCGTAGTTTGGAGACCCCTATTCTAGATTTTCACAAAACTAAGAAAGTTAGATTTTGGTAAGTTTCGAAACCCATGGCTCTCTTCTAATTCCCAAAAGGGATGTTCTCCGACTTCAAAGAGAATTTGAAACAGATAACAAGTTGAAACAGAAATAGAACAACCAAAATAAATAAATTCCTTTCCCCACCATCTTCCTTGCATATAATGGTAACATAATATGCGCCAAGTCAACTCATTACTTTCTTCTACACAATTATTTTGCTTTTAAAAATTACTGTAATATATTTGTGTTTTTTATTATCTTTGGTATCTGCACTGATGATGAACGGCGTTATGTAAGCCGAAATAAATACATATTAAATAGTGGATGAAGCTATACTGGTTGACCCCCCTACTCATAGATTAGCCTCAATCAAAAAACGATAAAAAATAAATACGGAATCAACCCTGAATACTTTTATTGAATTTTTTTTCAAAAATCAACTGAAAATGTTTAATTTTTTGAGATTATCCAGAGAGACATGTTTGTATTTGTTAAAATATAACATCATATACACAGAAATTTGTAGAGATCCTACCTGAGTTGGGCTCGCCGCGGCTGTTCGGTCTCGCTGATGAGGCTCCATCCCTCGCTTCCACCTCCAGAGCATAGGCACCTTGCTTCTCTCTATCGAATACCACTTTAGTGAACACTTCGCCGGTTTGCTCGTTGATCTCGAAAAAATCTTTACCCTCATTACGAGGCGAGTCCACCACATAATAATAAACCTGCAATCAAATAATAATAGTGTTTGCTTTAGTGCACGATACGTCTTTAAATCATAGTAAAATGATAACAAATTATATATATATATATCTTTTAAAAGCTAATAAATAATATTTCGACATAAAAATATTAAAAATCTCTCTCCTGAATGTTTATGTTTGTGTTTATTTTTCATAAAAAAAAAAATTAATATTTTAATTAATCAAAAAAATATTAAATTATTTGATGAAATGTTTGTTCAGTTGAGAGGCTTTAGCCTAGAGTAAATAAATTATTATTCCTCTCTTTATCGTAATTACACAATCATTTTACATTTAATTATTTAGTTTATGTTCAATATGTACAACATATTAATTATATATACTCCTCTATTAACATTAAAAGAGCATATTATTAAAAAATAATAAAGATATTACTTTTGTTATTAAAAATAATAAGAGATATTATTTTTCGAAAATAACTCCGTCGTTCTTTGATTAATTAATTTAATGGAATGTTGAAAATTTAATTCGAAGTTTATAAATCTTGCTGTTCATATAGAATATTTGATTAATTAAAATTCAAAAGCGCTTAAGCAAAAGATAATAAATGTGGTTTGCGTATGCAAAATGCCCGTCTGAATACATCAATTTAAATTAAATGTTATTGATCAAAAATGTCGATAGATTACCACAAACATTATCAATTTCTTAAAAGCGTGCTGTTTACTTAAATGAAATTGATCTTTGACTTTAACAAGATTTTGAGATATAATAAAAAAATGGAAATTGTTTTCTTTTACAAATAACAAATTTGTTTGTGCTCAAATGATCCATTAAAGGTTGCTGGAGAAAAATCCTCATAAAATTGTATTTTTCTCACACAATAAAAACTCGAAAATTGTTAGAAAATTTAATTTGAATCCCGTATACAAATATAATTATAACATAATTTTTTTTAATATCTTTAAAAAAGTATTTATTTTTATTATGGAAGTTTTTAATTATCGACCACATTTGAATTAAAATTGTTTATTAAAAATATAAATAGCTGTACAACGTTTCGGCTGCTTATTCTGCAGTCGTTTTCAAGTGGCCTACTGTGCACTTGCTTCGACTAAATTTCTAAAGGACAGTTACGTGCTTTTTATATGCAACGACGTCAGCGCCATCTACAGTTATTCCTATGAAGTTAGACACAATCATCAGCGCCATCTACAATCACTGTGCACTTGCTCCGCCTGACTCAAGTGAACTAACCTCCAAAGGACCGTTACGTGCTTTTTATATGCAACGAATTCAGCGCCATCTACAGTTATTCCCATGAAGTTAGACACAATCATCAGCGCCATCTACAATCACTGTGCACTTGCTTCGCCCAACTCAAGTGAACTAACCTCTAACGGACCGTTACGTGCATTTTATATGCAATGTAAGATTAATAAACCCCCCCGGCCGCCCCCCCCCTTTTTTTTTTAAAAAAAAAAAAAAAAAAAAACCCCCCCCTTTATATTTTTTTTAAAAAAAATATTTTTTTAATAATTTAAAATGGGGGTGTAAAAAAAAAAGTGTGGGAGTGTGTGGGGGGGGGGGGGGGGGGGGGGGAAAAAAAAGTGAAGATTAATAAACAAATAGATTATAATTTAATTGTCGGCTATCAGCTTCCCCCCATTCAGCCCTAGAAATATACAAAATTCAAAGGAGTAATTTATCGAATTGAACCCAGTGCCCCTTAATTGATTTCAACCTCCATATACAATATGTTTTCAATATTTTATATTTTTGTTTCCTAAACGCATTATATTAAATTTTTATATATGTATCTGATAAATTTGTTTTTATATTGATTCTGACAATTGAATTAAATCGAGACAATAAAGCAGATAAAATTCATGAATCTAGTAATTATATATTTATCAGTAGAGACCGGATTTTAAGCAAAATGCTTATTGCTCAATTTTATAAGCAACCATTAGATATTTAATTTCTATACGAATTAGGAAAAACTGAGTGCATTGAGATTGCATTTTTTATGCTTTTTTTGCTTTTTTTGAGTTTTCGTGCTTTTTTTCCCTTTCGTGCTTATTTGAACTTATTTTACGAATATTTATGATTTTTTTTTTTTTTATTAAAAAACTTTTTTCCCATTCACACACGCATACACCAGGGACGTATATAAGGGAGGGGGGAGGCCGCCCCCCCAAAAAAAAAAATTTTCCAAAAACCCCGCAGTGTGAAAAAATATAGCCCTGTAAAAAATTTTTTTCCGCAGGGTGAAAAAAATTTGGTTCCGCAAAATAAAATTTTTCGCAGGGCGGGCGGAATAAATTTAGTTTCTTTAAAAAAAAATTTGTATACGCCATTGGTATGAGTAAAATTGCTTATTAGATGCTTTTTTTCAACTTATATGCTTATTTAACGACTTTTTATTCAAGTTTTTTATGCTTTTTTAAGCACTTTTTTTCCATTTTTTTATGCTTTTTTGTCCGGTCTCTATTTATCAGATATTAAACTTAAATATTTTTTTTTTTATGGATTAAAATTATCTTTTAAAAATATGATTTTAAAACAAACTTTTGTTTACTTTTTTTATGTTCAAATACACGAATAGTAAATATGCATATACTGTGGTTATAATTATTTGGATATGGGGTAGAGAGTATATAAATACAGATGATTAAAGGTAAAGTTGATTGGAATATAAATTAAGGTTGGATTTAGAGAAACGAATGATAATTTTTTTTTTTTTTTTCGGAAATAGTTTAAAAAGCAAATAGACAATCCATACAACAGAATTATTTATTGTTTCAATTCTTCAAAAAAGCATATATATAAGGATCAACTAGGTCGAATAAAAAGGAACTTTCACAAAAGAATTTATGATATTTTCTTTGATAAAAAAAAAAAAAAAACGGGCCTTGAATTAATATTCACAACAAAATAAATTTTCTGTTGATATGTCGGAAAGTTTTTCACCGTCCATCGGATTTCATTTGAAATTTATCACCTCTCTCTCCCTCTCCCTCGCCTTCACTCTCTTGACACGAACTTTTTATGACTCCCCAAACGGAGGACAAAAAAAAAAAAAAGAGAAAGAGAGAGCAACCAACGACTTGAAAAACTTTTGAGTGAATTGGGAGAGGAGACTTGATTGAGAAGTGAACTGCCTAGGACAAGGGTGGCAATGTTGGGACATTGAGGGCTCTCCGTAGAACGTCTACAATGCAATTTAATTCTATTTCATCTAAGGGAAAATAAACAACTCCTTATCTTTATTTAAGACGCCAAGTTTCAATAAGTTGGAAAAAAATAGCAGAGTTCGATATAAAAAAAAAGAACGTTCTTAGTTTATTATTTAAGCTACACACTTGTTAGATTTTTAATTAGGTAAGAGTTACTTATTTAGACAAAGATAGCTTCTTGCTTATTTAAACATTGAATAACTGACCCTGAGGGAATTTAATTTATCCTTTAAAATGTGTTTTTTGAAGTTAACGGAATAACAAGTTTGATTCATGCTCCTCAGAGCGTTATGAAACGCTGCCTCCTCTCCCCTCCATTCATATCTAACAAAATTTGATTTATCTTTCTCACTAAACCAAGTTCAACAATAGGGTGGGGGGGGTGGGCGTCCCACCTCCAAACCCCCCCGGTGGGGGACAGGGCAGGGGGTCGTTTTTTTTTTTTTATATGTTTTTATGAAGGTGTTAAATAAAAGAGCTTGAACACAAAATGAATTGGTAAATTAAATCAGTTTTGTTATAATCCTAGTTTTAGTTAGGTTGTGTAAAAGAAAGGGGGGGGGGGTGGGGGGGGAGGGGGGGTGTGGAGGAGAAAAAAAAAAAAAGTTCAACAATATAAATACTGTACAAAGTTTCGACTACTTTTTCTGCAGTCGCTTGCTTCGACTCAAATGAGGACCTTAGGGGTTAGTTCGCTTGAGTCAGAGCAAGTGTACAGTTCTTGAAAACGACTGCAGAAAAAGTAGTCGAAACGTTGTACAGTAATTATATTATTAATAAACTAGCTACGCTACGCTTGCCTTCGGCTAGGCCCTGGCGGGCGGCGTCTCGGGATATGACTAATTGTTGTCCAGATAAGTCTTTTTCGAAAGAAAGTATTATTAATATTAGTAAAAGTATAGGAAAGTATATCTACATATAGAGAGAGTAGTATGAGGAGCAGGAGTAGTAATAATAACAGGAAAAGTAGTTTTAGGAATAGTGAGAAAGAGAGTGAGAGAGAAAAAAAGATGATAAAGTGTTCCCAAATCGAGAAATCGATTGAAAAATGGCACTTCGGTACCATTATTGAGAAAACAATAAAGAATTTTGTATTGTTGTCAATTAGAAAAAGTTGTAATAATGTATGACGGAAAAACTGGTAAAAAAAATTTGGGGGTTGTTAAAAGAAATAAGGGAGAAAAAATTAAATTAGAAAAATGACAAAATTAAAAATGGGAAAGTGGTTAAAATCTTATAATATAGAATAGATGGATAGATTTTAGTATAGAGAGATAGAAGATAGATAGAAGATATAGAGAATGAATAAATAAATGATTAATACAAAATGTGTCTATAATTAAAAAATCCTATAATAATATTAATAATAAATATTTAAAAAGTTAAATGGTTTTTCTTAAAAATGGAAACGATTTCTAGCACCCGAAAAATTCACAAAATTAACGAATTAACTGAAAAAATTGACCGAAACGTCATTATGGATTCGAAAGAAATAATCACAACTACCTAGCTTTTTTTCTGAGAAAAAATATATATACCGCTGATTAATAATAGTAAAGCTCTTCTAATGGAATATTCTCTTCCTAATTATTACTCAGGAGAGGGGACTGTGACCACGAGTTTCACGAACTAAGATGTTTCTTCTGATCCCTTTATCCCAGTCTTCTCTCATCAAAATTTTTAAAGGCAGAGAGAAAAGATTCTCTCTAATTTAAAAACTGAAAAATACTTATTCACGAATAGTAATTTTAAAATTACCTAATTAAAAAATTAAACAAAAGTAGCTCAAAAAAAAAAAGAAACAAAAGACGTTTTCAAAGGAAAGTAATCTATTAAAGACTCGTCAGAAATCAATTTGAATGAAAGTTTAATAAGAAAAAGAAAATTAAGAAACTCCATTAAAATTTTTTTTTTCACTCGTATTTGTACCTATTAAATGATACAAAGCTAATTTAATATTTAAAAAGGAAAAAAGAGTTTTATATTAAGAGAATCATATGAAGGCACTCTAAAACAAATAGTAAAATTATATTTTTTTTTCCCTTTCATCATAAATATAAAGACAGGAAAAGTAAACAATATATTAGATAAAATAGTTTATCAAAAGAATATTTTAACTTCAAAGGTATTAAAATAAATAAGGAAAGCTAATAAAGAAAGAAAGAGAGAGCAAAAAGTTCACATGATGCTTTATTATTTCCGAAAAATATAAAAAGAAAATGGAACAAATTCACGTTTTCTCTTTTGTTGGTGTATATTAGTCCAGGAAAGAGAAGAAAAAGACTGAGTTTGGATTCTAAAGGAAGATAAGGGGGGGGGGGGGGGGGAAGAGAGATGAGTTCAATGGAGGTGGAATGGCTTATATACATTTGTTAGATAAAAAAAAAAAAAAGAAAAGCGAACAGAACATCTTTCGAAATTATTTTTAAAATACTATCCATGATTTGGTTGGTATTAAAGAAATTTTGACTTCAATTAAAGGAATTTTTTTTCTCACTGAACGAATAGAATTAGAATTTTATTATTTCACTTTCACAAAGACGTTATTAATTAAAAAAGTTTGAAAAAGTTTTAATTACCATTGAGAAACTATAAATCTTATTAACATAAATGAATCTTTAATAAGTTATTGTTAAAAAGACAATTGTAGGGATGTAGTTGTCGATTTAATTAAATAGTGGCCTTTGAAATTAAATTTAATCTTATCCTTAATTTAATGTCATAAAATACATCGCCGTGTATTCATACGACACCTTAGAGAAGTGAAACTTCTTTCTATTCAAAAAAAAGTTAAGATTTTTTTTTATTTAATTTTTACTTTCTCTTACCTCGATATATGTTAATATATAGAGAGAAAGTATTGGATTCATGTCAAAAATTCGATGTCGAGATTTTGATGGATATACACGTTTTGAGATCCTCTGAATTAATAAAAATTTGTTTTTAAATCCGTATATACATTTTATTATTTAGTAATAATAAATTCTACCTCCAAACTCTCCATGCACTTTTATTATTATTTTTTTTTTTTTACCGAAACGTACTAAATAATTTATTTATCTATCGAGAATATAAGCTGTGATTTTCTATTTTATTTTATTTTTTATGAAAAGAATAAATTCACCAGAAGATTAAAAATATAAATAAAAGTAATAAAAATATTTTCGTTTATTGTATCATTTTAAAACCTATTCCGAATGAGAAGAGAGTTATTTGCCACCTTAAAGGACAACAGAAAAGATAAAAACATCCATCCACGGGTCACAACTCGATTTCCTATCTTCACTTTTATGGAATGTATGAAACATAAAAAGAGATCTTATTATAGGCCTATTTAATTTCCAAAAAATAAAAGAAAAATAATTTGTACGAATAAGTTTTTTCAATCTCCGAATATTCCTTAGATTAGGTGCCTCATTAAAATATAGTATCCGAATTTACCTTCCTTTATGGATGAGAAAACCGTGATTTAAGTGGAGAAGTCAATTAATTAAAAATTAACGAGTTGAACAGGTAAGCAGAGAAGCAACATCTTTTTAATTAAATTTCATAATTTATTAACTTTGATATTCAATTTGTCATTTGTACAATTTTTTACTTTCTCTTACCTATATATATAAAGATATGAAGAAAGTATTGGTTTCATGTGAAAAATTCGATGTCGAGATTTTGATGGATATACACGTTTTGAGGTCCCCTGAATCAAAAATAAAAGTGTTTTCGCGACATGGTCTGTCTGTCTGTGTTTAATATAAAGCATGAAGGAATTGAGCTACGAGGTTGAAATTTTATATTTAAGTTAGGTACCCCCCTGAGACAAGAAAATAATCTTTTAAGCAAAATCGGCCTAAAAGTACTAGTACTTTAATTGTAAACTTTTTCAGTTATTTTCGATTTTCTCAAAATTTGTTTGAACGATTTTGATTAAAATTCAAAAATCAATTATTTTTTAGATATTCTTTAAAATGTATATTCTCATTTTATACTTGAAATATTTTGAAGCACACTTTACTCTTGTCAAATAAAAATATTTTATTTAAAAATTTTTCATCTTGAATTTAAATGTACTGTTGGAAACTAAGTATATTTCGACACAAGTTGTGACAAGGACAGAACACAATTTTCAATTAGGGAGCGTACAAGTATTACGTAACGCAATTTTTGAAGATTTTTGACCCCCCCCCCCCATGTAACGCGCCGTGACATTTTTCTGGACCCCCCCCCTAGAAGTTACGTAACGCTCAAGGGGCCATTTTTATCTAAAAGTCACAATTATGTTGCGCAAAGTATCGGAAAGTCGTTAAAATAGCAGTTACGTAACGCGTTGTTCAACCCCCCCCCTTGTAACGCATGGTAACGTTTAGGAGACCCCCTTCCCCCCAAATTGCGTTACGTAATACTTGTACGCTCCCTTACCGATGGTAGGAGAAAGTTGTATGCTGTGCGACCAATCCCACCAGATTTTTTAAAACAAAATCGACTTTTTTATGAGATCCAATTTTTAACCCTCGATTTTTTTCTCTCTTTCCAATACATGTAAATATTAGTCTTATTAAAAAAAGACTAGTTACCTTCCTGCACGAAACCATCACATTTGCTTTTCTGTCTGAGGTGAAAAAGAGTCTCTCTGTGTATGGTATGTATTTCATTCATTGGCAATTTCCGGTCCTAGGGAGATGGCATCTCGTCACTCCAGGAATCCCTTGATCCTTGATTCCCAAAGGAAGGGCTTGGAATCTTCCTTCCTCCCTTCTTTCTCTCTCTCTATCTCTCTCGATTCAATCAACTCAATCGCACACAACATATTCCAACCATTCAGAGTCAGAGCGTTTTTCCTCTCAATTGAGAAATATTTATCTTAATAATAAAAGACTATTTTAGAAACAAATAATCGAAAAACGCTTTTTTTTAATAAATTGATGTGTTATACAAATATTGATCTGTTATAGATAGACATTTTTTATAAGAGGATAGTTGATTGGACCACTTCTACCGAATTCCTACGAGAGTTTAGTTGGTTAAGCATTTGCTTGTCATGCACCGATGGCAGCCATTCACCCATTAAGGTGTCTATCCTTTCGGGGACGGTCGATTAGTTTTGGCTTAGCAAGTAGTTAAATCGGCATGGATAATGTAGGGCAGGCAGACAGGTTTCAAACTTTGGAAACCTCGGAATTTTTCAAGTTATCTATAATGGATTAGCAGTTTAACCAAATATTCTAAACTCTTTAAAAATTTGTAAAAAAAAAAGAACGAGATGGGCTTAAAAAAATCTTTGGTCTTATAATTCTTAAAAATTTTTATATTCTTTCTTTATCCAAACAAATTACTCAAGTGGAAGAAGGATAACAAATTAGATTTCTGTTCCTCAAAGCGTTAGAAAATTGTGTATGTCCTCCACTCGGGTTAAATTAGTTACAGAAATCCAAAACACTGGGTCGTTCATATCTCTCAAAAAAGTTTTCTTCCACTGAAATTTTTTACTTTTTACTTCTCTTATATTTCTTATACTATCTGTATCAGCCAAAAGTGTCCATTGGCTAGAGATCTGATTCAGTCCTTCCTCGAGAGATTAGAGACATGATTAGAGAGTTGATATTAATTTATATTTTTAAACGTTTTTGGTAAGATTGATTAATGAAAAATTTTGTCTGTTTGAGCAAATATACATACTTTCTTCTTTTTTGGAATGGGTGCATCAAGGTCCGAAGACCTATAATGACCAGTGGTCACATGCAGCCAGGAAGAAAATAAAAACAAAAAAAGAAGCATAAAAGGGGAACTCAACTGCGGGAACTGAGAAGATGCCTGTTGAGATTAGACTTGAAAGTCTGAAGTTGTAGGTTTTGGAGAAGATAGACGCAGGGAGCTTGTTCCAATCACGGGAGGTCATGGAGACAAAAGAAGAATGAAATTGACTAGTTCTGTAAGCCGTGATCTGAACAGCATAGGGATGCTGGGACGATGCCTCTCTTGTGTTCCGTGAATATGTTGCATTGGGTGGGATAATTGATTTTAATTCGGCAGAGCATTGACCATGGTAATACCTGTAGAAGAGAGAGAGTGCAGACACGCTTCTTCTATGATCTAGTGACTGTAGGGATGCGGTAAGGGTAGAATCACCTATGCATCTGTGTATTGGCTGCATTACTCAAATACACTTGGGCTCCTAAGATTTAAAGTTGTTCTCTTTAACCATTAGAGTTGACTGTTAGTTGGGTACTGTTGACTGATACAGATAATATAATACCTAGTCTTGGTTCGGGTCCCAAGAGATTCGCTTCTCTAGTTTGTAGTATCAATGCACGATGAATTTTTATTTACTAACTAGAAAATAAATTTTTTCCCATATTAAGTTAAGAAGTTAATGACGTTTTATTGTTTGTGTAGGCTGGTTTTTATGCCAATCTGACGCTGTGGCACCCAATGTGGCATTGTGGTGAGCCGCTGATGATGAGGTTCCATTAAATTCGGAGAAAATACTCGAAAACGTTATTTTTCTCATTGAACAAGCACACATACCCTTATGGTATCTATATCTATGATAAATTTGAAACAAATGTATACAGGGTAAATATAAAAAAGTTTTATTTAAATATTGATAAAAACTTTTGTTTGCCTTTTTATTGAATAAATCCCTAAAAGATTGTTTAGTTGGTGTTTATTTTATTTTTGTTGAAGGAAATAACAAAACCAAGCAAAATGTTAATAAGAGGAAAGTTAATTATAAATCTTTTATTTATTTTTTTTGACAACTTTTATTTATTGATAAATATCTCATTTTCTTTCTTATTTAATTAAAAAACTTGCTATTTTAATCTAATTTCATTTGTCAAAGTGAGTGAAATGCTAATAACATCTTAAATAAAGTTCCTAAGGGAAATTACAACCACTTTAATTTATTTATTTATTTCTATTCGCTGGTATTTTTTTAGCAAGTGACGTTTCTCTTCCCTCCACCCGTTCTGCTATTATTTATTATCATGGCAGAAGGGCGGACGCAAACAAAAGGCATATAGAACGTCAAAATTAGCTAAATGCACGGTTAATTTACGCGAGTAGGGCATTTTGTTCGTTTATCAAAATGTCACAATATGGGAATCAGCGGCTTTAATTAAATCAACTGTCACGGTAGCGACAAGAGCATTCAGGCGGATCGTTTCAATTCATTGCTAACATCTCGAAACACACACACACACACACACACCTCACCCTCTTCGAAAGGCGAATCTACTCAGGATATGCAAATTAGACATCAGATATGTCGATATTAGCCTAGGGAGATGGACGTGAAACATTTATCAGTTCATTAATCTATTTGTTTGTACATTAAATTATTTCCGTGATATGATTGTGAGGATAATATTTGTATTAATAAATGTTAGAGCATTAATCTATCGAAAAAATATGATGTTGCCTTTGATGATTATTAAATCCAATTAAATTTAAGAAAAGTAATTAATAAAGCATTTTTTTTAAAGAGAGATTATAATCAATCTTTTATAAAGGACTTTAATCAAACACTTTCGGGGGAAAAATGGAAACTGAATGAATAATTTTTATTAATTTCATAAATAAATAGAAGTTTAAAATTTCTTGAGTTGAATGGCTGTAGTTATTAAATTAGAAGAAATGGACGGGAGCTTTCCTGGAAACAGCAGCCGGGTGAAATAAACAGCTTTATATTTCGTTGCCGACGTTTCGGGTGCTAGTGTAGTAGGATGAGGGCGACTAGCACCCGAAAAGTCAGCAACGAAATATAAAGCTGTTTATTTCACCCGGCTGCTGTTTCTAGGAAAGCTCCCGTCCATTTCTTCTAATTGTATTTTACTTCCATTTTTTACTTTCTCTTATTTTCTATACTACTTCTTGTAAATTTAACTAACTTGTAAGCTTAATTTAAATGATGCTTGTCAAAATAGATTGATTGCACCGGGTTCAATTAAACTTCCAAACTAAGATGTTTCAGACTAATTTTTGGTCCATTTTTATTTATTAAAAATTGTACACATGTTAAAATAATATAAGTGGAAATATTTAATTCATGTGAGGTTTCATATCAATGATAAAAATTTCTATCACGAAATATATCGAGTTAGAAATTCAAATATTTCAAACCTCGCATGAATTAAATATTTCCAATTATAAATATGTTTCAAGTAAAACCTACATCACTTGCCCTCCAAACTATTAGAATAATGTGATCAAATTCATTTTTGTCCATAATAAAACTTGTATAAGTGATTGCATATGTTACATTCCAGTTTGGAACAGAAACAATGAAATTGAGTAATAAAAAAACAAAATACCCCCCCTTCCGGGAACTAAAAAAAAACTAGATAGAACTTGTTTTTAACCCAATCTGGCTGAGATCCATCTAAATCATATATTTTCCATATTTTTTGGGGGGGTAAAAAGAGATTTCGTTCTACCCTTCAAATTATACTACTGTATTTCAAGTTCTACCCAAAATATACTCAGAAAAAATTCATTAAAAATTTATTAGAAGAAACTAGGATCTCGAACCTGTTATTCGTGAAAATTTATTAGTTTTTAAAACAAATATGGAAAAAATTCTTTTTTGAATCTCCAATTATATCTGAAAAGTTATTTTCTGAGTTCGGCTTTTTTATTTTATCTCTTACTAGAAGTGGCTTATAAATTTGTAACTCAAAAAAACAAACATTTTAAGGAATTTTTTTGAAGCTGTTAAATTCATAAAGAATTTTCTTGAAATAAATTATATATCTTTATGACTAATTAAAAAATTATGAGCCCTCGACCTATGGCTGAGGTAGAGCATTAGCTACTGGCAGGGCCGGATCTAAGGGGGGGCAGTAGGTGCGTATGCCCCAGGCGGCAGATATCAGGGGGCGGCAATTAAAGCAAAGATTTACTAAAAAAAAGGTAAAAATGATATGAATTTTGTATAGAAAATTTTTTTTTCATCTATTGATAGAAAAATATAAATAAGTTTCCAAATTTTTTTAACCTAAAAATGAAACAATTATTATTATTTATAAAATATTAATTAAATTGTTGCCGAGGGGGCCTGGCAACGGAGAAGAGCAACAGTCACCACAATCGTTGCAGTTAAGCAATACCAAGTGCGGCGAAAGCTCAGGATTGGTGACCCAGAGCAATCAGCTGTGGAACGTCCCCCGGTAGCCATCGGTATAATGTAATTTAAAAATTTATATAATAAAGTCATACTCTAAATAGCCTCAGTTAAAAATGGGTTAAAAAAAGTAAAATAATTAAATAAATTATTTTAAAAAAATTGTCTAATGAAATCAAAAACATGCAAACAGCTTTTGTCCTACCCTTGAGAATTGGGATTTGAAAATGTATTATCTAATTTAAGCAAAGAATTTTTTTCTATTTCATTTTAAAATAATTTTGTATGACATATAAAGTCAATAATCCACTGTGTGGCTATATATTAATACAAAGGTTTTCGAGAGGCCCATAACTGTCTGTCATTTGGGTTGTCTTTCAATGCCAAAATGTCAATACACTTAACCAGCCAACCAACATACTCTATCTGAGTGATAATTAATGACACGCTGAGAGAGATTTTTAACATTTTCATTCATCAATTGTGATTAGAGATTTATAGCAAAATGTTGAGTGTGAGTTGAGTAAAAAAAAAAAGAAGGAAAAAAAAATCGACGAGAGAATTACCTTATTATTGGGGAACGTTCCATCTTTGTCGATTGCATTAACTTGTGTTACTTTCGTTCCTATTGGCTCCCCTTCTAGAACCGTTTCTTGTTCACGTTCTGTGAATAACGGAATTTCGTCATTCACGTCTTCTAACATTATAAAAACTGTTGCCTCCGAGGCTAATTGTTGGGCGCCATTATTCTAGAACAAAAGATTTTATATATTAATTATAAACAATTTATTGTTATATTTCACTCAACAAATATTTATTATGATTACCATAAATCAATTAACTGCATTTAAGATGGATTGTCATGTATAATATTTGATCATTAAATTGATTAAGACAATAGATCTATTATACTATTAATCCATCTCTTGTAAAGCTCTAGTTTCAAGATTTCAGAATCAGCGATTCTCTATTGATTGGAATTATATTGGCTTACAATTAACTTAAATAAATATACAATAGATAGTCTTAAAAATGATTTAGAAAAATTCATCTATTTAATTACTAATAAAAATATTTCTCAATCTTTTTACTTTCTCTTATTTTCATATAGATACCAAATTTATTTTATTAGATTTATTCAGCAAAAAATTTAAATTTTTTACCTTTTTTGTTGATTTTATTTTTTATTTACAATCAAAGGCGTAGCCCTGGGGAGGGGTTTTGGGGTTCAAACCCCCCCCCCCCCCCCATGGGAACCGAGCCATGACCAGATATTAAGCTCTATAATACAATAAATTTAATAATTATGCTAGTAATTTTGTAATTGTATTGTATTTTAAAAAAAGAAAAGAGGCCTCGGGCTTGGTCTAGTGGCTAGCGTGATGGCCTTCTATTCCAAGGGTCGCGGATTCGGATCCCAGGCAGTCCGATGATTTTATTTAAGTCATTTGGATACCAAATGGCTTAAATAAGAATGCCTGGACCCCCAATAGATATATTCATTACAACGGTTATCGCAAGTCTTATATGGCCTAAGTTGCCGAAAAGACTGTGTGAGTGTGAATGAGAAAAAAGTGTGAGTGTTAAAAAAAAAGAAGTATTTTCTGGTGTTTTTTACTTGGTATCCCTAATTTTGGGCTCACCCCTTTGAGATTCTCCCTAAATCAGTATATTTGCCGAATCTAACTAATTGAAACAATTTAATTTTTTTTTTTTTTTGCTTCCAACTTAAAATAGCCTATCACTTTTAAACTTTATTGGGTTTTTGGCAAGGAGTTTTTTTAAATAAACTAAAATCGTGCCGATTAGTTGGTCAACAAATCAAAAAATAAAAATATAGTCTATACTCGCACTGTTTCATTTTTCTCAATTTCAGTTTAAGCAATGGGTTAACATGTCCAAAAAAAAACAATGCAAAAATTTAAAAAAAATACATTAGATCATCAAAAGAGATATGAAGGAAGGTGAAAACAAAAACATTTTATTTGTAGTCTGTCGACGTTTTGAAGATCTAAACGCCACTCATCTTCAGGATTTAATTTCACTGCCTCATTCAATTAAAATACACTCAAATTTTGCACAGTTGAAGAAGACCGTGAAGTATAGATTTTTTTAACAACTTCATCCTAAAGATAGATGCCGTTTAGTCCGCTAAAACGTCGATTGGCAACAAAAATATTTTGGTCCGAAAATTTTTCTTTACGCTTTAAAAAAAATATTTTTATTTTTGATTAATCAAGCTAATCAACATTTTAGAAAATAATAATAATAATATTATTTCTTTTCAAGTGTTAATATTCCCCCCATTGTCTGCAGATAATACGCCTAATTCAAGCAAAGTCATATTTCATTTTCATTTTCATTGGATTGAATGGATCCACCTATCAAACTCTCTCGTTAATTTATCCGAGGTGCTTAACATAATCATATAGGCCTATATAAAGGCAATGATAATAGGCTTTAGGGTTTAAGCGCTTGTTAGGCAATCGTACTTCTTTTTGAATGATAAACAATAGATTGTTAAATATTCTTTCAGCAAAAATTTTTTAATAAAAATTTACATGTAAATTGATAGCAACTCAGGCGAGTAAATACTGTAGATATTAATTATATATACCTATAGCTAAATAGGTTAGAAGGAATAATAGAATAGCTCTCTATTTCGGTTTATTAATACCAGCAAATCCAAAGAGGTTGTTAATAGTAAGATTTAATGTTTGTTTAATGTTGCCCTCCATTACATTAATAGCTGTGGGTGAAAATTTTATAAGACCTGGATAGCTACCACCAAGAGGGTCTTTTCAAGTTTATTGCTCATGTTTTTATTGCTATTTTATAGTAAATAATACTAAAACAAGTGATTTATACTTTTTGAATAGATCTTTATTAAATGTTAGTCAAAATAGGAAAAATATAGCCCTGATAGAAATATTTAGTTATGTACCCAGAGTATGGGTTCTTAAAATCTTATTATATAGAGAATAATGGACACTGTCTATTTATTTTATGACGTTTCGAAATTGGGTCCCAAGATTTTTTTAAATAAAAATGAGATGAGCATAAGATCAGTGTTCTTGAATTATGTATTAGTTAAATGTTGATATAACTATGTAGTGTATATTGATTCATTCAAATAAAATCAACATACACTAGATTTACTATAATTTATATCAATATATTAAACCACGACAATAACAGAATTAATGAAACAAAATAATTTTGACTCATCTTTCATTAATTATATTGTTTGAGATGGATGAATAACGCACCTGGTAGCAGATAGATTCTGTCGTCATCTAGTTTATTTTCGGATATTTGAGTTAATAAATATTAATTAACTGTTTAGATATTTATATGATATAGTCTATCCCGGGCCATAATTTTTTATCTATTGAATATTAATTAAAATAATTGCTTTGAATCTCCTCTAAGTGACACTCCTGATTGAATATAAAAATTTAATACTATAATAATATCAAATGATAAAAAATATTTATTAGATTTATTTATTCAAAAAAGATAAACATAGGAATTCAAATTAATTTGAGAATAAATTATTTTTTTACGAGTTATGTTAATTTATTATTATACATTTTTATTATTATTTTTTTTTTTATGATATTAAATAATCCGGAAAAAGAGAGAATAAATATTGTGTGTGGAAAATTTTAAATCATTGAGATGGAAAGTTGTTTTGACGTAAAAAAAAAAAATTATCTTAAGATATTATTATTTGCAGTTAATTTAATTTATAGGTGTTAAAAACATAAAATGCATAAAGCTTACCTCGACTCGTATAGTTAAATTATACTCTTTTATAGTCTCGTAATCTAGTGGATGATTGACTTTTATATCCGCCCAAGTGAACCCGTTATCCGTCCGTTGTTGTAGATAAAATGTATGCAATTTATTAGTCTGCGCTGTAGACCCTGGCATCAGGCGATAGAAAACGGTCGGATTCCCTTCGATGCCCGAACTGACTCAGGAAAAGAGAAAAATTTGTATATTAACAAACTGAATATGTAGAAGATGATGTAAAATAAAATACAAACACTCATAAAAAGACGTATCTTCACTTGGATATATTGTAAGAAAATTAAAAAAAAATAAATAAATTTTGAAAAAATAAAATTTTTTATCCAAGGGAATTGATACGAATACTCTGTGCAAAGAGCCCGGTGCAATGTTAGTCTAGCTGTGTATGTGACTCGTCAGTACTCATCGAAACCCTCAAGTTACAGTGTCATCATAAAAAAAGAAAACTGCCACCATGAAGTCCAACGATTACATATTACATTGAGCCTAATTGTTATTAAATAAAATTAGAACATAACTCTCCTTTTTCACTTAGCCCAAGTTTTAAAAATTCCCCGCTAGAGTGCAGCACAAATCAAATACGCCTGTAAGTAACTGAGATAGATACCCAGAAATGGTCGCGATTTCGATTAGCGTTGAAAGATCAAGAAAACATCTACCTGTTCTTTCGAGTAAAATTATGGAATAAAAATTATTTATTCTTGTCTTTTACTTTGGAATTATTTCGTATGTTTCATTAATAATTGTAATTTTAGCATTGCACTCACCAAATTATTTACGTAGAAAGTGCAAAATAGTTTTCTAAATATAGCCTAAGTTAAAAAAGAAAAATTCATCACCCCCTCCCCTCCAGATATAGAAATGATCTTTCTAGGCCATCATAATTTCCGCGGTTGATATCTCAAAGAAAGTTACTTCTACAATTTATAATATTTTTTTTTAGCATCTTAGGCCATTTATATCCTTTTCTAAATTAAGTCATAGCCAATATAAATTAGAAAAATGTCATTACTTGCGAAAGGAAACGAACCCCTAGTACAAGAGGCATGAACCCTACCTCTGTAATCTCTTTTTATAATTAAAATCCTTAATCCCTTGGATAGTCTGTGACTTTGCTAAATTTTTTAAATATGAATTCTATTAGCTTTTTCTCGCATACTTTAGAAATGAAATTTATTTACGGTCTCATAGATTGAGCTCTGTTAAAAAATCTATTTCTACTAACGCTCCCAGATTTCAATAATTGATTATATATATATATTTTTTTTTTTCAAAATTTTAATTTACAAGCAATTTGGTTTTATGATTATTTATAATATTCTACCATCTGTAACATTTTCTAATAAATTATTATTTAACCGAGAAAAAGAACTTTTTGATAACAAGTCGTGAAGGATAAATGATGAGTACTTTTGGTGATGTTAGTAAATACACAGATGGGGCGATAATAGAGAAAGAAATAAAGAAACAGAGAGAAAGAGAGAGAGAAAGAATAATAAATTGAACTCTGTCAAATTGCACCGTGCATTTGCCAAATAGCCTAGGCGCTACCGTGCCTTCCAAATCCTAGGGAAATAAATAAATATCAAATCATTAAGTACAACACATAGAACTCGACTGAGGTGTAGTGAAGATGCGAAATGATAAAATGAAACAAAAATAAAATAAATGAAATGAGATGGTCGTTAATGCAATCACGGAGCGATAAGCGTTTCCAATTTTTTTTTTTTTTTCATCGTTAAAATAAAAATAAATAAAAATCACGTTAATGACATATAAATTGGCCATTATCCATTAAAGCGTAGTACTGCATGCAGAAAGCTCAAAGCTCCGTGATAAACACAAATTTTTTAATTTTCCCCACAGTCGAGTATTTTTTTTTTTTATACACCGTGTAAGTAAGAAAGCAGCGGCGGCGGCGGCGGGGGTCAAAACTTATTAATTAGTTAGGTATAAATATGGGGGGGGGGGTGAAATAAAATAAATAAAAGTGTAGGAATATAAATATATCTGTACCTGAGAGGTTATTTACTATTAGAATAGACTTTTCCTTCTGTTGGCTAACCATCATCACTCAAGGTCAAGTAACTTTATTTAAAATATCTACAACTTATACTTTTTTGATTTTCGAATTTTTTTTTTTTTTAATTAATTTTTTGTCATTAATTAATTTCTGGAATATTACTAATGAAATGGACTAAAATGCTTGTTTCCCTATCGGCAGAACTAACGCCATCTCTTGCCGCTTAGAGTAACCAGCTTCTCAATTGGCTATTAACGGTTTTTTGAGACTCGCCCCTCAAACTACTTATCACAGATTTTCCAGTTTTAAATAAGACCTTAGCCTATGGTTGCTAGCCTTAGCATAAAGGTCGAAATAGTGATACAAAATTCTCATGAAATTTCTTTTTGTTTTGTTCGTTCTCTACAAATTTTGTTGCAATTTTTTTGCTGACCCCATATTTTATTAATTAATCAACTTATCCAGTTCTTTTTAATATTTAATGACAAAACAAGTTAGAAACACAGGGCATTTATTAATTTACTGACTGAATTTAAAGTTTGTTGCTCGTTTTTTGTAATAACCAAAGAAATTTATTGTTTACTATTCTTTAGTTAGTTATTTCTTGATTAAATTCGTCACTTTACCTTGAATGATGAAACTGGTCCAAAGTAATCTAGTAACGACATGTCATTATTCAATTCCCATGGTCTTATCTCCCTTTTTTTTTTTTTTTTTTTTTACTTGTCAGAAATTACTTTAATATTTACGTATTTTAATTTAATAATTAATTTAATTTAATTTTTAATTTAATAATATAATTTAAGAATTCGTATTTTAATCCAAGATATCATCTCAGTTTTGTTAACTTGCTTCTAAATCTATTTGCAAATAGGATAAAATTTAATTTACTATTAAATAGTTTCTAAAAAATTTATTTTTTTTAATCAGTTTACCTAACAGGTACAGAATTAAAAAAAAATTCTCAACATATTATTGAATAAATCAAATAAATTTTATTTTATAAAAATAAAAAATAAAATTTGCTCTTTTGTACATGCCGCAGCCGCTAATTATTTTTTCGCTTTTCCCATTCTAAAGCACTATATAAATATTAGTTTTTTTTGCTCGTATTATAAAGCATTTGTATTATTAAACAATAACAATAGCATGTTGTTATACATTGAATATAGATATATAGATGGTTTTCTATAATGCCTACATGCAACTTTTTGCAAAAATAGTCACGATTCCAAAAATAAAAAATCTATAATTGAATTTGAATACATAATTTTACAGGGTCAATTATATAATACGTATATATGTATGTTTGCAAAATAATAAATGACACGATACTGAACTTTTTTAAACAAACTGGAGCTGGACATTTGGACCACACATGAACAAATGCATCGCATGCAATCGGAATTTAAAAAGAATTTTGCCAAGTTTTAATCAACACCCTTTTCAGCATCTATTTTGAACAGCGAAAAAAAAAATGGTGCTACAAAAAATTCTACAAAACAAAAATTGTAATATTTATCATGCTAAAAAAAAAAATCAAAAAATATTGGCCGAAATCTAGATGATGCTGTAAAGGAGTCAATTGAATGAAAATAAATTTGGAAAAATCTCGATTATGTAATCAAGATGTCACTGTCAATTGTGACATCAAAGGCTCCGATTAACAACCACCAGAAAAATAGAATAGAATTTCATTTGGTCCGTGCAAAAAAAAAATTGTTGGTGGCTAATAGGGAGGATTAAGTGTGAAACGCCTTCAAAAATAATGGAAAAAAAATCTACAATAATACACTAAGAAAAAATTTATTACTCCACCACATATAATAGCCTACAACTACAATAATAAAATAAAAATGTGCTTTATAACTACTTATTTCCATGAGAATTTTTTATTTAATTTAATGAATTTTGAATCTACAAAATAATATAATTCATTTGCAGATTAAACGAATTCAAATTAATTGAATCTTCGATCTAAAATGTTAAATTGAAAACAAATTTTATACTAAAAAAAAAAATGGCGTAACACACACATTCATCCTTCCAAAAAAAAAAAAAAAAAGAATCAGAGTGCGCCGTGCAAATGAAAAATAAAAAAGTAATTTGCTGGTTACGTGCGCCAGCCAGCATTTTGAGGGCAGGAGGGCTTTGAAAAAAATATATATATTTATATACACTACTCTTTGAAAGTTTGGACATGAGAAGAACATATTTTATTATTTAACAACTATTTATAGCCAGGGACCTGGTAACCATTTACTTAGTAGATCAATAAGTCAAGCAAACCTCGGGTGAAGTGGCCCTGGGAAATCAGCATGGGGAACGTCCCCCGGTAGCCATCGGCATATGTTATTTAAAGTATATACATGTATGTATAATACTAAAAACCCTCATCAAGCAAGAAGTAAAAATTCAAAAAAAAAAGTATTAAATTTTATATTTTATCGCAAAAACAAATAGATTTTTTTTTTTAATTTATATAATTGCCAGTCTTTGAAGACCGCCTTTGGCGAGCAATTGCGAAATTTTAAAGTTTTAAATTTCCCTCTCTGACTCCGCCCACCTCAGTGCTCTGGCCAATCAGCGAGAGTGGTAAACAGCTTACATATACACCAGAAATGAATGACTACCACTTTATATAACGGCTTGTTAAAAAAATAAATTGCTCCTCCCACCCTTCAAATAAATTTTAATAGCCTTAATAATTTTACAAAATAGGCCCTATGAATGGAGTCACAAAAATACTTACAATTGTTAGTCATATTATTTCATTCATGCGGATAAATACTCATTTATAATATTACGTAAAATTTAATTTATTTTGAATTCAAAGATCCCCTTCACATGTAAACAAACCGACTTCATTTATTATATAAAAGTTAGTAAAAATAAAAGACATTTTTGCATCATTTGTTGATAATTATTTAGTAATTCATAATATAAAAAATGTTTATTAACTTTTAATATACTAAAATACAACAACATTTCGGGCACTATTTCTGAAATCATCATTAGGTGATGACTTCTCACTTAAAATCATTGTTTATGCAGATAATGCATCACCTGATGAAGGGTGTAACCGAAACATTGTATTATATTAACAAGGTAGAGTTTTGTTTTAAAAGATGGAATTTTTTCAACCAACGCTCAAATTGACTGTGAGTAAGGCAGTCAATATATTGTTTTACGATTGCAAATTTGTGAGATGAGTTTGTGTTTATGTTTGGGCGAAATTGCGCCACCTGGACACGAACCAGGACCTCCACGCTTTCGTCCCAATTTCGCCCAATCATAAACTCAAACTCATCTCACAAATTTGCTACCGTAAAATTCTATTTTATTGTATTAATATTTAGTAACATTTTTTTGTATTACGGATTACTAAATAATTAACCATGAATGTTCCCAAAATAACTAATAATCGCGTAAGTCTAATTAATCAGTTAATTCAATAAATAGAAGTGAAAACATAAAATATTGTATAAAATCCAAACTTTTCAAGAATATTGTACATAGTTATGATATATGTAGAATATATATAATAATAGATAATAGGCCCAACCAACCAAATGGAATCAATTGAACCAACTGACAGACCTGGCTTTAACCGACACAACTTTTGCCCCTACGGGCATATTCTCTTTTATGTAGATGGGTCCGTAGACCACGTGGTCCCACACTGGCGGATTGTTCGCGCGATCCACAACATCAATTTGAACTTCGACGGACCTCGACAATGTCGGGTAGCCCTTATCCTGAGCCATCGCCTCGAGCTTGTACGTCTCTCGCTATGTATAGGGTAGATAAAAAGGGTTATGATCGGGTATTTGTGTATGTGAGAGAGAGAGAGAGAGAAGAGAAAAGAGAGAGAGAGAGAGAGAAAGAAAGAACAGAGAGAATGCCGTTAGTAAATGTTTCACAGCAGGGAGAGGGTTTTTATGGGCGGACTTTGGGGGCTTTTGGGGGGATTTTTGGGGGGAGTAGTGTATGTTTCGAGCCGTTGAACATACCTTAGAGCTGCGTAATTAAAAAAAATTAATAAACATGAAAAGAGATTTATTATTAAAAATAAATCCGTTTTCATTTCTCAACTTAAAATTAATTGCCAATTCAGCGAAAGGTTGTCGGAAATAAGGTGGGGAGTAAGAAAAAGAGTAAAGTCCAGTTTTATTGAATTTAGTTTGAAATCACCTGGAGTTTACTTTTTAAATGAACCTTCGCTGAATGGAATGTATTATTATTATAATAAATAAATATATACATATACCTAAATTGACCATATTTTAGGTATATGTATATATTTTTGTGGGGGGAGTATTTTTGATTGTTTGCATACAAACCTGGCTTTGACAGATGTCACTACAGTACCCACTGTGACATTCTCTCGAACGTGCATGGGGCCGTACACACTCACGTCCCATATAGGCGGTTTATTATTGCGATCGACGACATCTAATTCGACGTCGACCTCGGCGTGTAACGCTGGTGCAATTCCGCGGTCGCTGGCACGCACCCTCAGACGGTATCGCTCGCGCTATTCATTCGGTATCATCATCATCATCTGTTCAGTGATGTTGGTGGTTTCAGGTACACAGGTGCGTGGTGGTTGTTGGTACGTGATGCACATGATGGTTGGTTGGTTGGTTGTTGTTACCAACGCGCACATCAAGCACGCGGAACGCACGCGGACGGACGATGTGGAAAGACAACAATGGGGATGCACCGGTCATTATTTGCAATGCAAGTTGGATACGAGAGTGTTTCGAGAGTGTTTTAGAAAGATAGAAAAAGAGTGTTATGGATATGTGTATCTGTGTGTGTGTTATGTTATGTGATTTTTGTGGATATGTGATGGATAAGAGACAAGGATTGTGAATTGTGATTTGTGAAATGGGACATTTTATGATAAAATTAACCATTTGTCTGAAACTGAACATTAATTTACATTTCATAATTGATGGGGAAAAAAAACTTAACAACTAGAAAATCATTTTTGTTTCCACATCAAGTCGGACAAAATTTCATGTATCCAATTGTCTTTAATTTTTTTTTTTACCAACATTTATGACAAAAACACCAAATCATCATTTTTACTGAGAAAGGAAGACCGTCTAATTCACAGAAAGGCGAAGAAAAAAGATTTAATTCTGTCCAAAAATTGTGTGTTTCCAATGTCTACGTTTCGGGGAGAATATGTCTCCCATCCTCAGGACAAAGGTCGTAAAAAAATCTTTCGTGCCTCCTGCACTCGAAAGATCTTTTTACGACCTTTGTACTGAGGATGGGTGACGTATAGTATCTGAAACGAAGACATTGGAAATATACAAATTTTGGGCAGAATTCAGTCTTTTTTCTTCACCTTCCTGCAAAAACTTCCTAGTGGGATTTATTATGTTGAAAAAATATTAAATATTCAATTCCTCTAATATTTATGTCGGAATGAAGGAAACTTTAGTTAGCAGCGCAAACGTTTCGGTTACCTGCGCTGAATAAAAATAAAAGCTTGTTTTATTTCATTCCACCCAAAGCCAATCCTGGTTTCAACCAACAATTCTACCATCTCTACCATTTATAAAAAATTTCAAAGCGAGAGATCAATAAATTCAGATCAAAATAATTATTATATTTTGCCGCGCTGAGACGCCCAACTTCCGTTTTGGATATTAGATTAACTAATTTTTTTCTCCAAAAATTTGGTTGAAATAAAAAATAAAAAAAAAAAAAAAAAACAAGGAAAAATTTGTTATAAAAGCACGTAAAGAAATTTAAAGAAAATTGTAATATATGAAGATCAAATTTTGTTCGATTTGACATGGAATGAGATATCGCTTTAGCTAGAAGAAACTTCATTTTTGTTTCGGGTAATTTAATCAATTCCTATTTGGGGTCATTTTATATTCCATTCCCATACAAAGTCATTTTACATAATATTCATACAACCAATTCTGAACAAAACAATTTGAACAAGATGATCTCGACATGCATTTAGTTAGTGAGTGCATACGAAGATTATCCTGAATAATAATATTCCAAACCTAATAAAAAATTTTTAGTGATCTGTTATGCCACGATATTACATTTCACTTAGAGAAAGTTATATACTATAGGCCGTAATACGTAGTAATTTGAGATTTAATTTTAACTTTTTATTTATTTTTTAGTATATTTGTAACTATAATAAAATAAATTAATTGTTAATTTGTTAGATATTTAGCTTATGATTAATTTTATCATTTTAAAAAGAGGTTCTTTTTTAGATTATCAAGTAAATTCGTGAATTGATTTTGTCAGTTATGAAATTGTTGTTTGGGTTTTTGTGGGTACGCGGAGAAAAAATAACACCGGTACCAAAGCTTGGATCCAACGTTGTTTTGATGCTATTATAATAGATTATATTGAATTATATATATATCAATTTTAAGAAAGTACGTTAGAATAGCATTATTTGGTTAGTTAATTGTTATTTAGCCAAATTTATTATTTTGAAATTTGTTAAATTGATTTTATTTTATCAAAGTTTGGTTCAACCGGTTATATTTGAATCAAAAAGCGTTTATTAATTGAAAAAGTTCAAAAAAATTTTGATTTTTTTTTTTGTTTGAGCCGATTTAAAGAAAATAAACGATTGAATGATTCAAATAATGTTTTTTCTCGGTGTAATAGATTGATTATTTAAGGCCGAAATAGCAAATTTACAACAAATATTGGTCACATCAAAACGGCAATAGGAGAAAAAGGAAAAAGGAGATTAACAACAGCAAAAAAATTTATAAATAATCCCTCATTTTATGAGAAAGAGAATTATTAAAATTATTTTTGAAATTTTTTAAACAAAATTTTATTAGTCCTATTTGATTTAAATTTCAAAACATTCCGAAATAAAGGGCCAAAATGAAGGATCAACGACTTTAATAAATTTGCCGATACCATTGAATCAACACCGAGAACAGAAAGTTTTTTTTGGTTATGCTCAGAACAAAATAAAAGACTTAACGAGTATAATAAGTTGAACAAAATTTTGACGCAATGCTCTAGAAAGGACTTCGCAGGCTCAATTGTCAACATGCGAGATCTGTTCTTGAGGTTCTGTACTCTAATTAATTAGGGTTCTCAGACTCTTTTGTTTTGGACCAGCTTATATGCAGAAGAGCTCTTAATAATTTCTGTTAATTCAAATAGTCTTTTATTTTGTTTGAGCTATCTTGTGACTAGAAAACATTTGCGGATGATGGAATCCTTCTTCTTCTCAATACTGAAACGTTGTGATTGGATTAATCCAGTGAGTTGTTGGGATTATATTGGAGTGGTTTTCCGCTTCCTTCCCCATTAGAAGATATCACTGATAGAGTTGTTTTTGCCGTACGTGAGACGTCTTGAAAAGTATTAATTCTCTCAGCTCATCAGCTTCTCTAAATGCAAATTTTAAAATTCTTAACCAGAGAACAAAGCCTAATTTTCTTTTTTTCAAGTTTAACAATTTTAGTTAAAAACAAAATTAAGAAATGAATGAATTGAAAGAAAAAGTGATGGAAGATCGCCTATTTCCGCGTCAATGTGCCAAACGGCCGTAGACCTATTGTAATTTGCTATGCCGACCTGTTGACCGGATTTGGTGCAAAGGTGCCGGGTTCGGGATGGTTTCTGGTGTCAGCCAAAAGGAAACAAGGAATTTGCCAAAGCCGTCTATTTGTTGTTGCGCAGGATGAAAATCTTTCATACATTTTTGAAAATTTTGAAAATTTTTTTAGTAAGTCCGAAATATTATTAAAATTCCGATGATTTATTCTTCTTTTTTTTGTGTATAAAAAAAGGTTATTGAAATATTTAAATAGAGACATCCCATTCAGTATTAGATAAATAGGCTGATAGAATCTATTTATCACAAATTTTAACAAGACATTGGTTAAAAAATTTGAGTCAAATCAACATCTAGTATCATAAAATTTGAAGTCCGGTTATAGAAAAACCAAAGTAGATTACATTATATTGAAGCTAATAATATACAGGGTGTTTACTAAAGCACTTCTTGATTTTAAAATTAAAAAACAAAATGAGATTTTTGGAAAAAAAAAAAATTCCAGAGTTTATTAATCGCGACTTTTTTTTATATAATCAATTAGAGTTTTTCTTTCTGCACAAATTGACATCACATTGATCTGATTAGCAGTTCGGATTCTACACTGGTTTAAACCTTCAAATAAGAATTTCCCTCCGCGTGCTAAATGAAATACTAGGAAAAAAATAAATGGTGAAATCTTTAGCTGAAAAATCATACTTTCCAACCGTATATTTTGTAGTATGATTGTAATTGTTAATGCAAAATGCAATTGTTATAATTTATAATTTATTTCCCTGTTATGATGTTCGGTCTCTTTGGATAGACTAAAACCTGCATTTATGGATAATCAGGACCATGAGCAACACGTAATTAAAGAATCCTGCAGATAATGCTACCCACAGCGCCGAGAATAAAATTGTTACACGTTCTGGACATGTTCATTTTCCTCGAAATATGTGTCATTTTTTGGAAGGAGTACTGTAGTAGGATTGTAATTGTTAATGCAAAATGCAATTGTTATAATTTATAATTTATTTCCTTGGAGATGATGTTTAAATAAACTGATTATCACCTATTTCCGTTCTTATTGTGTGCTGCTACAATTTAAGGCAGAGGAGTTATTCGAGCCGATAACTAGCAATTTTTCATGTGCTTTTATCCAACTTTTTCGTGATACACTCCCTTCTCGGCCCCTATACATGCATTGGTAAGACGTTCTCACATCAAAACTAGAAAACAAAGATCGAGCTTGCAAAATAAACATACCTCTTGTATCGATCTTAGTTTTCGAGTTATTTAATTTTAAAATCAGAAAGTCTTGGGTGGAATATTAAAAATAAACTGCAACAAAAGTGATTTTGATTTCAAAAATAAAATTCGTTTCAAAACCGGAGAATTATAAAAATTTTCTCTACCCGTTGAACAAATTAAAAATTTTAGTGATTATGGTAGGGAATTTAAATTTACAAGGTTGATTGGGATGGAACTACAAAGGAAAGACATTTTTGGGATATATCTGGATAGTATTCTAGAAATTATATAAAGGGAAAATAATCTATCAATTATTTTAAGACAAACTGGAACATTCACTGGAAAATATAAGTAATATTAAAAATAAAATAAACTATTCCTTTTCAACGAAATAATAATAATAATAATAAATTAAGGTGTCATAGAAAGTGATTTAGAAATCGTTCAGTATGCTCATGATGAACTCAATAAGAAGAATAAATTATCCTTTATAAAATAAATAAATAAATAATGGTGATTATAAAATAATAGTGAGAATAAAAGCGAAAATTGTACGTATTTACTGGAAAAATATATTAAGATTTTAATCAAACCGCAACAACATATGCTGGCTGAAAGACACACATAGAAAGAGATAGAAAGAGAGATAGAGAGAGTGAGATAGAGAGAAAAAGAAATTTAAAGAGAGAAAGATATAGATAGATAGCTTTATAGAAATATAGATAGATATAGATTTCTAACGGAAACGGAAAAGAAAAGCAAATAAAGGACATAGAATAAATATTGGACATAGCTTGGAAATCTAAACTGAGCACACAGTGCCTTTGTCAAAGAAAAAAAAATATAAAAAAAATAAATTAGAAAAAAAAAACATTAAAAAAAAAAAATAAAATAAAATAATTGTTTCATGTACCACTGTTCAAGGCAAACAAGCAATTACTATCAAACAGCTCAAGATATAAAGAAATTCACTTGTCTATCGAATGATCAGAGAGTGATAAATTTTTAAAAAAAAGTCGGACCAAACTTTGTAATAATAATAATAATAATAATAATAATAATAATAATAATAATAAATAAATAATGTATAATTGAAAACATTCTATTTCGATATATTGTGGTAGATTGGATCCAACTTCTACGCAAGTCCCATCATTCCTTTCAAGAGAGAAAGAGAGATAGATATAGAGAGAAAGAGAGAGAGATAGAGATAGAGAGAAAGAGATAGAAAGATAGAGAGAGAGATAGAAAGAGAGAGAAATAGTTTGAGAGATAGAGAGCACTTTTTTTTACGGAAAAAGATTTCACCTACTTACTGGAAACAATTCCTTTTTGTCGTGGTTCGATTCCGAAGAACAAACAGAAGTGGTGCAGTTAACGAAAATAAATATAACGAAAATAAAATTGAACCAATCAAGGCAAGAAATCATAAAATAAATAAATTAATAAAAATTAACTGAAAAGAATTTAAAAAAAAATAAAAGAAAAGAAAGAACTAAGATTAAAATAGTCACATTCAATGCTAAGACAGGCAGGCAGATATTAAAACATGCGTTTGTAAATTATCGATGCGTTACCAAATATTATGTATGGCAGGAAGCTAGTGAGGAATCAGTTTCAAAAAATCAATGGCGCCTCTCATGGAACGCCCAAAAATCATTTGTTAGTTTGTCGTTTTTTTTTTATTAAACGGATTATTATTATCGGTACGGACCCCATACACAGATAGAAAAAATGTCACATATGAGGCATCAGAACGACGGAGAGGGCTGTTACAAAAAATTCTCAAAAATTCAAAATCTTTTTTTTTTTTTAGTGGGAGGGTTCAAAAATCAGCCGTCGTCTGATGCCAGTTAGCAAAATGCCACAGTTGGGTTTTTTTATTGGTTTTTTTTTTTGGAAAAAAAAAATAGGTTCGGAAAAAAATCATTTTACATAAATATATATTAGAAAAAAATATATATTTATGTTTTAAAAATACCATCAAGTTAGTGAAATGTTAGCGCCACCTTCTGAAATGGATGTGTGGGGTTGAGGTGAAGGGGGGGGCTTAGGTGGATTTATTTTGGGAGGGTTTGGGCAAGCAAAAAAATAGAGACAAGTATTCGAAGAGATGTCAAAAAAGTCTGCTGGCTTCGAGTGGGTTCGGCTTCAAAAATCAATACCTCTCCTCTCTGAAAAGTGGTTCAACAAAATTAGTATTTCGGATATATTGCATTACAAAAAAATCAGTTCAGCATATATCACCATTGACTGGTTCACAAAAAAATCGTTATTATTTAAAAAAAAAAATTGTTTCAATTTCCAGCACAAAAAATGGCTTCATCTCCTCGGAATTTCAAATGGAAAAAATAAAAAAAAAATAAAAAAAATAAAAAAAAGAAAGAACATATACATCAGAGTATATCCAATATAAGCCTAGGTTATACAATAAAGCGAAAGAGTATGGAATAGAAAAATATAATAATAATAACCAATAAGAATAATAAAAAAAAAGTGGTGCAATTGGATATACAGTGTAAGTATACGTCAAAATGATGGACAAGAATTTTAATAGAGTGAAGTATTTACAATACACATAATGAAAAAAAGTACTTAATTAAAGATGTGCCGTAAAAATGAAACTTATTCAACATCATTAGAATAGTGAACGTTATATAATAATATATATGCTTTAATTATATTGTATTGCAACGTAAATGAAATGTGTGATTTAAAGTAATTGAGTGAAGAAGCTGAAGAAATTTTGATAAGATAATATAATTCTACAACCTCAACAACAGACTAATTAGAGTATAGAGAGAGAGATAGAAGAGAGAAGAGAGAGTGAGATGGGAGAGTAAAAACCTTCACCAGGTGCCGCAGCCACGATCATTTCAATTTAGAGACGGAGAGATAGATAAAGAGAGATAGAAATAGAGAAAGAGAGAGAGAGAAAGATAGAAATAGAAAGAAAGAGAGATAGATAGATAGATAGAGAGTTAGAGAGATAGATAGAGATAGAGAGAGCTGCGAGATTGGCCGTAAAAATAAAAATACCAAACAAGTTACATATCAAACTAATGATCTAAGTAACTAGCGAACCCAGCCAGGGTTAGATTGGCAGGCTGGTGGCCTATAAGGCATTCCTATTAGGAATGTTTAATAAAAACTTAGTGAAAGTTCCAAATATGGAAGAAGAATTTAAACAGCCATTGATTTTGGCCATCAAAATTTTATGAAAAAAAAATCTCCATTTTTGATTGGTGACAAAATAAAAAAAAAAGATGTGCTCTTGTATTTTTATTTATAAATTAATTTAATTGATTTGATTAAATAGTCAGCCAAAAGAGAAAACTTGTAATTAAATGCATGTAAATGCATAATTGACAAGTGTGCATGTTCAAGCAAAAAGATTGCACAAGCATGATGCTTGTCAACAATGCAGCCATCTTAAGAGTTGAAATAATAAAAGCTTTTCTTTTAGCTGTCTATTTTTTAACCAATACAAGTAATTTATATAAAAAAAGATTTTAAATTAAAATAAGGATATTTTTCGATAAAAAAAGTGCTATAGATAGTTATTTTTAACCAAACCCCAAAGAAGAATGGCAGGTGCTTTGATAATAAATAAAATATAATTAGGCTATGTAAAAAAAAAAACAAATCAAGTGAAGAGAAGAATTTATAAAATAGAACCACAAACAGTTGAATGAATTTCCTGAAAAAAATGTACAAATTATTTTATCCGAATATAATAATAATAATAATAATAATATACTACTTAAGTATATGAATTTAATTTTAGCAAAAAACAAAACAAAAAAATCAAATAACTACAAAAAAACAAGAAATGATGGCCAAAATATTAATTTATTAATATAAAAATTAAACTAGAAGATTTAGTTTTTATTAAACAGGAAAGTTAATAAATTAATTTAAGAAAAAAAAAAAAAAACATCCTCAGTCATTTTTTGAGTTTTATTTTATTTTTAAGCAAAATTTTTTTTCTTTTAATTTAATTAATAGAAAAATTCTCAAGAGAGTTAAGTTATTTATTTAAAAAAAATAATAAAATAACTAAGAGGAATCGAACCCTGGCGTTGGAACAGACAATTGAGACGTTCGTGAAGTGTCAAACTCATTCACACCACCTTTTTTTTGGGATCACTCATTCAGCAAAAAGAACTTTGGTAGTGAATGCTATTATAAAAAAAATTCTTAAAAAATTCTAATGATATATGATAAATTTAAAAAAAAACACTTTCTAGAATCATTTCTTTCAAGGATTTGAATGAATCTAAAAAAAAATTTGCAAATTAATTTGGATAGATTCTAGAAAGATCAAAATGGTAACCAAAGTTCTAACAAACGGCACTTCACAAAACGACAAGCAAGATAAAAAATATATTATAAGTATATAAATATAATAATAGGCTTATAGACTAGAGATCGTTCTGGGGTCACAGATGAGGGGTGAAGCCCCTCACATTTAATCAGAGGACTCTAGAGAGAGATAGAGATAGAGAAAGTGGGATGATTGTTGATCAAATACTCACGTCAAGAGGCTTTCGGAGGACAATCCATCCGGATTCTTGTTGGATCTCAAAATATTCAAGATCTGACGGATTATAGGGGGCACTTAATGTGTAGACAATGGCGCCATTGTTATCGGCATCCTCGTCTGAGGCCGACACTCGGAGGATATTTGTACCTATAGAGGCATCTTGTTTCACGTTCTCGACATATTTCTGTAAAAGAAAACAAATAATTACTAATAAAATTTGTTTTTTTTTCTAATGGAGGTTGAAATTCACCTCCTGGAGTAAATGGTAAATTCAAAATTTTGTTTAGATATAAACTAAAGCATTTATTGAAAACCAGCGTTTAGTTGTACACGGTGCTGCTGAAGTTGGTTTATTTGAGAAAGAAAACGCTATATTTTCAGCAATTTTTTTAATAGTTTACAAGGCAATAATTCCAAATATTTCGGAGACCTATCGGCACTCCTTCAGTGGATTTCAAAATTATTAATAATTGCTAGACGTATAACATGGTCGCTTCCAAACGTTTTAATTGTAAGGGTCGTATGTGGTGAATGAGGTGAAATTCTCTGAAGAAAGGGTGCCGATAGGTCTCCGAAATATTTGGAATTATTGCTTTGTAAACTATTAAAAAAATTGTTGAAAATTTAGCGTTTTCTTTCTCAAATTTATACTTTAATCTAGGCAGACATTTCGGTAACCATAACGGGAGCTTCACCCGAGTAAAAATGATTAAAAATGATCGAGGGACCCGCAGCTAGTCTGCATAGTGAACCTTTATAAGGACACACAGATATCCACACGCCCGCACCAGGGACACACACAGTAGATCGAAAGTGACCAGAAGAAAAAAGTGTGTCCTTGGTGCGGGCGTATGTGTCCCTGTGTGCCTTGCTGCGGCTTGTGGATCCCTGTGTGTCCCTAAAGGTTCACTAGGCAGACTAGCTGCGGGCATGTGGATCACTCGATAAATTTTAATCATTTTTACTCGGGCAGTGCCAATAAAAGTTTTTTAAGCCTGGAGCGTTCGGCAAAAGTATGCCTACTTGCCTAGATAAAAGTATAAAGGTGTTCACCTAAACGCTGGTTTTATTCTTCCCGACATCACTCTCATATAATTCACAAATGTAGCTCTTAGACCTGTCATCAGCTCATAGATCGGTACTTGAACGTTTTTTACTGGAGAAATAAAGGATTTATAATAATCTACCCAGCACCCAAACTAATTTACATAAAGCATTTATTTCCAAATAAAAAAATAATTTAAAGGCCTAAGCACGTATCGTTCCCGGCAGTAGCGTAGCCAGGATTTCTGCTTGGGGGGGGGGGGGGCCCAAAATTTTTATTAACCCCCCCCCCCTCTTCTCCAAGAAACTTAAAGTGGAGAAATTTTTTTTTAGATAATATAATAATTATAAATAAAAAACAAATAAAAAAAAATTTTTTTTTCTTGAAATAAAAAATAATTTTAATACAAAATTCGTAAATATTAGAGATTTTTTCAATTATTTATAAGTTTTTTGTTAGTTTTTAGAATTTATAAGAGTTAATAAAATTATTATTTAAAAAAAAAAATCATTAGGGAAAACATTAGGTATTTTTTTGTTTTGGAGAAGGCTTTGGGGGCCCCCCCCTGAATACGCCACTGGTTCCCGGCATATAAGGTTTCAGTAGGGAAAATATTATTTAAATATACGACCATTCATAAATACAGCATTTTGAATCATCATCAATCAAATTCTTTGTTTAAGTTCAGTATTCACTTTCTTTTTAAAATTGTGTGTACTCGAAATCATTATTACTGGATTAAATTATAGTTTTTCCAGTAAAAGTAATTCTTTTTATGCGAAACTGAACACATTTCAAAAATCTGTTTCTGTATCTCAAGTAATTTAACCCCCTCTCCCGTGGCCGAGATAATGAGTCACTATTGATAATCTAAAAGCCAAGGGGAGTGGGTTCGCGGACAGTCCGATGAATTTTTTTAAATCATTTGAACACCAAATGGTATAAATAAATATGCCTGAACATCAATAGGCTTATATATCGTAATTATTATAAATAAGTATCGTTTAAAATCTAAATGTCCTAAAAAATAATAATCATTTGCTTGAGTGGCCAATTAATTTGAAATAAATATTTTTCGTTTGGGACGGGAAACTAACCCATTTCCAAGAATGCTTATTTTATGATATATACGATATCTGTTTTTAGATGGAAATGCTCAATGAACTAATCTTTTATATGTCAATTATTTTTACTTTCTCTTACCTATGTATATATGTAATATATATATAGAGAGAAAGTATTGGATTCATGTCAAAAATTCGATGTCGAGATTTTGATGGATCTTCACGTTTTGAGGTCCCCTGAATCCAAAAAAGTGGTTTTCGCGACATGGTCTGTCTGTGTGTGTGTGTGTGTGTGTGTGTGTGTGTGTGTGTGTGTGTGTGTGTGTGTGTGTGTGTGTGTGTGTGTGTGTGTGTGTGTGTGTGTGTGTGTGTGTGTGTGTGTGTGTGTGTGTGTGTGTGTGTGTGTGTGTGTGTGTGTGTGTGTGTGTGTGTGTGTGTGTGTGTGTGTGTGTGTGTGTGTGTGTGTGTGTGTGTGTGTGTGTGTGTGTGTGTGTGTGGGTGTGTGTGTGTGTGTGTGTGTGTGGGTGGGTGGGTGGGTGTGTGTTCAATTTTAAGCATGAAGGAATTGAGCTACGAGGTTGAAATTCTATATTTAACTTAAACACCCCCGGGACCGGAAAAATAAGCTTTTAATCAAAATCGGCCAAAGATTACTAGTACTTTACTGATGTAATTTTTCAGTTTTTTTCGATTTTCTCAAAATTTGCTCCAACGATTTTTTTTAAAATTCAAAAATCAATTATTTTTTAGATGCTCTTTCAAATGTATATTCTCATTTTGCGATTGAAATCTTCTGAAGACCACTTTACTCTTGTATTTCATAGGAAAGATAGTAGAAATGGTTGCCATGGTAACAAAATATAAATATTTTCCCATACTTATAAATTTTACATCTGAATTCAAATGTTCCGTACTGTCGGAAACTAAATATATGTCGACACAAAAAATCTGGTGTGACAAGCACAGTACACAACTTTCGATTACCGAAGGTAAGAGAAAGTTGTGTGCTGTGCGCCAGTCACACCAGATTTTTAAATGGGAAGTCATTTTAATTTTTTTGTTGAAAAGAGAGAAAAATGAATAAATAATCAAAGCATTTGGTTTCAAAGGGGATTATTAACCTGTTGAATGGGAATGTGAGTCTCGTTTAAAACCAAATGAATCTCATTCTTTTTATTCAATGGCCATTTCATGAGACATTTATCTAAACAAATAAAATTAAAAAATCTTACCTGACGATCGAAGAGTGGTGGATTATCGTTCACGTCTGTGATTTCGACAGTAAAAGAACAAACACCTTCGAGAGAAGGTTCTCCCTGGTCAGTGGCCTTCACTGTCACGGAAACAAATTTGCCATCATCGCCTTCACGGTCAAAAACCTAAAAAATAAAAAATGAAAATTAGAAACAACTTTACTAATACTATATAGTTTAATAAAAATATTATATAATTTTTTGGAGAATAATATAAACAGCGGGATATTCTTTTGGGGGGAAGGTTATGAATTTTTTTAAAGGGACTCTCCTGTTTGTCATTAAACAGGATTCTTTGGGATTTTATGGTTTTACGGTTACATAAAGTCTTCTCCCTTTCTCCTTGAGTAGGAAGGGTGGTTAACACCCCAAGCTTCTCCCTCCCCCCTGGTTGCGCCACTGATAAAAGAGTAGTTCATTTCTTCCTTTCAGCTCCTCTGATTTGTTGGTTTCATTTGGTGGAATCTCTTCTCTTACCTCTCTTATTTCCATAATTATGCTCTAATCTACAATATATGTACGCAGTGGCGTAACGTACACCCCGCAAACCTCGCGATGAGGAGGGCCGGACCTTGGGACGGGCTAAAAAACGGTATCTCCTCAGGGCTCCGATAAAAACGGAAAAATTTAGATAAAAAAAAATTAATGAAAATTTGTCTTTGAAAGGGCCCGGGGCCCTTAGCGCTCCGATAAAAACTGAAAAATTTAGATAAAAAAAGAATAATGAAAATTTGTCTTTGAAAGGGCCCGGGGGCCCGCAGGGCTCCGATAAAAACGGGCCCGGGGCCCCCAGTTCAGGGATATACGGTATTTTAAAAATATTTTTTGTATGGTCTAATAATGGGAGTCGAAATAAAGGTTGCGGGGGCCCAGCTAAAAAACGTTATGCCACTGTATGTACGGTATATATAATGGCAAAATGTATGTACATATATATGTATATGTGAAATGAAATCTACAATTTTTACCCTCTGCTGCTGAGAGGTCATTTAGAGGATTAAGGTATACGTTTATTAAATTTGCGAGTATCCCTGAGGGACAAAGGACGTTCCACACGTCGGATTTCGGGTCCCTTTCCCTTATGTTTGTTTATTAAAAAAAAATCAAACTAATAGATAGGGAGGTCAGTGACCTATAATTATTTATTTTCTTTTTATGAGACACTCATAAACAATAAGGAAAGAGTTTTTACAGCCTGACGTCATCAGAGCAATAAAAAAAATTATGCTTAAAGAAAAGGGAATGATCATTATACCTTATTTGTGGAAACCTCTCCAGTTTCCTCGTCTACAGTAAATTTAGTTCCTTTTTTGATTTGGTTGTTGTACTATTGAATATTTCACTTGACCGTTGACACCTTTGTCTTCGTCTGTGGCGTGAACCTGAAAAAAATAAATAAATTTTATTTTTTCTCTTATTCAATTGAAAAACTATTTAGTTTAACAAAAAAATAAATAAAAAATCACTCATAAAAACAAAGTTTTAGTAAATTCGTTCTCTCCTGAAATAATTTTAGTTATTATAACAGTGGCGTAGCGACCGAGGAGCGAGTGGAGCGGCGGCTCCAGGGCGGAGGGCAGGGTGGGGGCGCCGGGCACATATAATAAATAATACGTTTTATTTAATTTTTTGTCTATATTTTGATCCTTTTGTAGAACAAAAAATTATTTGGATCCTTTAATCAATTAATTTTTGCTCTGTTGTTTTTTGATAGAAATCTATGCATTTTTTTATTTAAAATGACAAACGTTAGGATTCACGGTCAAAAGTAGACAAAATAAAATAAAAATATTGTTTTGTTGACTAAATATGATTTTTTTTTTACTTTTAATATTGGCCTAATAAATTAGAAAAAGCATTGAATTACACAGGTCAACAAAAAAAAGATTTTTTTTTTTTGGATTTCTGCTTTTGTTTAATTGGTACAGGGGTTTGAAAAAATAAAAAAAACCTCAAAATTTGTGTACTTTTTTCAGTTTTTCGCTTATATTTCGTAAACTAAGCATATTCTGTGCACCATAATAGATTAAAAAGTTGTAGAGCATAAAATTTTCTAATATTTGGTTGATAAAACGAATATTTAGACGCAATATTAACCGAGATATGGCCTATCAAAGTTTCTATTTGTTTATATTTCGAGAAACTTGAGACTTTCTTCTGTTTCTCGCTTATATCTCGAAAACTAAACATATTTTGTTAACAATAGTAAAACACAAAATTGTAGAGTATTAAATTTGCTAAAATTTGGTTGATAAATCAAATTTGTAAACTCAATATTAACCGAGAAACGGCCTAACGAATTTTTTCTATGTTTTACATTCGAGAAACATGGTCTAACTTTGATCGGCCGTACCTCGGTTAATATTGGGTCTACATATTCGTTTTAACAACCAAATTGTAGCAAATTTAATGCTCTACAACTTTGTATGGTACTATGGTCTACAAAATATGCTTAGTTTACGAGATATAAACATGTCCGGTCTTCTTAGTAAAAAATTCGAAAAATTGCTCTAGTTTCTACAAAAGCAAACTTTGATCAAAAACATTATTTTTACATTTATTTTTAGAGTAGGAGAAACAAAAATTTCATATGAAGAAGCCAGGCTAAAAAATCGTGTTGACCAGTTTATTATATTTTATTTAGTAGATATTGTGGTTAAATTTTGGTATTATACACAGATTATATATGCTGAGCCTTCAGATGAAGATGAAGAAATCTGAGGAATTTTTTTATATGAAAAGTTTTTTAATCATTTTAGTAATTTGAGATTTGAATTTTAGGTTTAATAAAAAATCTTAAATTATAATAATAATAAGCAAGGGATGAGGAAGGGGATTGATGGTAGTGTTCGAGGGGAAGGGGGGGGGGGGCGCCAGCAGTTGAGTCGCTCCATGGCGCCAAAATCCTTGCTACGCCACTGTATTATAACACAGAGGTCAGGTACGCTGTAGATTTTTCCGAATCTCTGGATAAAATCTAATTGGAGTCCTTTCGTTAATCAGTGGCGGATTTAAGAACAATTGGTGGAGATGCCTCCCAGACAACAAAATGTACAATATTTCTACTGTATATTACACAGGTCAACAAAAAATTATTCTTTTGGGTTTCTATTCTAATGCTGGAATTCTGGTTTCTAGACACCGAAAAACTCTTAAATTTCCATTTTTTTGTTTTTAAAGTTTCTTTTTGTTTAATACTAAACAGCCCAGTTTTTTTTTAAACTTGACTTTTTGGTTTTTTACATTTGAGGAATTATATGCTATTGTTTATCACAAACAGTGGCATCACTTAGGGGGCAGGACGGGCATTTGCCCCCCCCCCCCAAGGGCTCTGATTTTTATAAAATTCTATAGTATACTAAATAAAATATTTCAAAATATATCTACGAGTACATAAACTGTACAAAATTAAATAATTAATTAAATTAAATATCTTTTGGCCAAATTTGAGTACCTACAGTATTTGTAAGTAAATTTTAAGAAAAAAAAGGTTTGCCCCCCCCAAGAAAATGTTGAAACGACGCCACTAATCACAAATCTTAAATTAAAAAGACTCTGATGTTTAGAAAACAATTATTCTAATCGTAATTTAAAACAAAATCATAAAAAAAAATATAAAAATCAATGATTTTCGTTTCTCAAAAATTCGAAAAATTGCTCTAGTTTCTACAAAAAAAATTTTTTTCCTTTATTTTTAGAGAATGAGAAACGAAAATTTCATATGCAGAAGTCAGACCCAAAAATCCTGTTGACCGGTGTTATCAATGTAAAAGTAGCTTCAAATATTTTGAAATAAGAGATATACAGTAGTTAGGTCTGAATATAGGTCTACAATAAAATTATTTTGTGCATATTTAATTTATTTTAAGGCAAATATAAATTTTCTTCTTGGATTTCCTAGAAAACGTATACTATTTTGAATTCAAAAAAAGTCCTTTTTCGTGGAGGAGTGTAGGGGTTAATTGCAACTATTTTTAATCTAGGGGAATTATAAGAGAAATTTTAAATCGAATGGTATACATAACTCAATTTTGATAAAGATAAATAAAATTTTATTTCGTGTAATAATAATTGAAGTCAATTTCTTATTTAAGACTAAAAGATAGTTATGATTTAGTTTTTCACCTTTATAACTGGGCTACCATTAGGAGCTCCTTCTTCAACTTTAGGATAATAGGTTCCACAATCTTGAAAAATCGGCTTGTTATCATTAACATCGGTGATAAAGACAACAACGACAGCCGTTGACGTATGCACAGTGGCATCACCATTTAGACAACAGGCGCCATCGTCCATCGCTGTCACGTTCAGTTCATATTTATCTCTATCCAATGAAATTGGCTGACCGTGAAGACGAATTACACCGGTAATCTCTTCAATTACAAATTGACCACTCGATGTGCCGCCTCCGACAAACCCGAAACGAACATTATCACCATCCTTATCCGAAGCGACCACCGTTGTAACGAGCGTATTCGGGCCTGCATTCTCATCCACGTTCGGTGTGTAAACTTGCTGAGAGAATTTTGGCTCTTCGTCGTTTTTATTTTTGGTGTAAATTCGTACAGTAGCTGTTCCAGTCTTGCTGGGTTCTCCTGAAGAACAAAATTAAGTATTATTAAAAAGGAAAGGTTTCTATTGAACAATGCCGTAGCGAGCTTAATTTGCGCCCGGGGCAAAATACCTTTTTAGCGCCCCCACCCATTCGAAAACCATATAATATTATATGTAAAATATACAAATGTTTTTGACGATAACAAATGTATTTATTAATTAATATAATCAATCAATGAAATGTAATTATTAATATATTTTTTTTTTCATAAGTTTCTTTCTTATTTTTTAATAAATTTATTTGTATAAAAAATATGTCTTTATAACAAGAGTGAACAGGAGAATAGAATAGTAGAGGAGTGTGTTGGCGCAAAAAAAAAAAATAATAATCTCCTCTCTGTTTTTGATCTCCGGGTATAATCATTGATAATTTATCATATAAATATATATATATATATTGTGTTTAGAAAGTAAATCTTTATAATTGAATAAAATATCTGATTTGTGCTGCACTCTTGTGGAAACTTTAAAAATTATACTTATAATTCTAAAAGTCTCCACAAGGTCGCAGCACTAATTAGCCTGAGATACCCTCTTAATTTATATGATAAATTACCAAAGAATATACAATAGAGAGGAGGTTTTTTTTTTTTTTTTTTTGCGCCAACACACTCCTTTACTATTCTATTCTCCTGTTCACTCCTGTTACAAAGACAATATAATACATATTTTTAATACAAGTTTATTAAAAAGTATGAAGAATATTATATAGTCAAAATATTATATTTTCTAAATTAAGTACAAATTTCAAGATCAAAATTACTCCACAGATTACTACTATTATAATACTGAAAAACGAAATTCGTAGCGCCGTATTCATCTCAAAAATTTTATATTTTCTAAAGTAAAATTAAGTTTCAAGGAATTGAAAATCTGAAACTAAATAGGTCTATATCAAAAATATTTTTTGTATGGTCTAATAATGGGGCCCGAAATAAAGGTTGCGGGGAGCCCAGCTAAAAAACGTTACGCCACTGGTCGGTCCCCTTTATTTTGCGCCCCCAGCCCAGTTGCGCCCAACTGCCCGAGTTAAGCTCGCTACGCTACTGCCAGCCAATCCTTTGATTCAGACTGTCTTTTCTAGAACATTTTATAACGTATGAAAAAAACCGCATTAAAATCCATTCAGTAGTTTTCGAGATATAACAATTTTTAAAAAAATCGAGAACATTTGGGTTAAGCAAGGCCAAGAACTGCTTAAAATGAGAGAGGTGATCCGCGAGTGTTGAACTGTCACCGGCTGGAAGCCATTTTATATATATTTGCTGAATTTAATTTCCAAAAAGTCAAATGGTCTAGGTAGCTGAAATAAAAAAAAAAAAAATTATAATTTATAACTCATCTCAAGAAGAAGAAAAAATAAATCCCACCTCAATAATCAATTATAATTAATAATTAAAATATATTTCGCATATATGTATAAATGAATGCGTGTATGTTTAAGTAAAATCGTTTGGTAGGTACTCTTAAAACTAAATTGTGCAACAAGGATTTGATTTAAATAAATAATTGTTTAAAAAAAAAATTAAAAATGTTTTTTTTTTATTTTAATAATTTTTATCTTCTCTTAGATGTCCGCGGCCCAGTTTCAATCAGCCCGCGGCTCACAAATGGGCCGCGGCCCACGGGTTGGGAACCGCTGCTCTATATATATTAACATATATAGAGGTAAGAGAAAGAAAAATATACATTTCAAATAGCGGAGTGTCCGTCTGTCACCAACTTCCCGTAATTTTGCCGTCTTATAGAGGACGTTATGGAGAGTTCAAGAAAAAGACTCGGGTCTTCAATTTCTCAAAAGAGCAGACGCAAAAAATTCTAGAATTTGCCAATTGGATAGCATTTGAGTTGATTGTCTTGCCTTATGAAAAATTAAAGCCAATTAATTAAAATAATTAAATAATTTAATCTCTCTAAGGAAAAATAATAAAAATTGTAATATAATTAAATTTTTATTTATTTTTTTTTTTAGGGACTCGAATTGAATAAAGACAGACAGCCTTGCAAGCAAATGGTATGCATAATTACAATGCACCGCCGCGCCGGCAAGTGGTGCCTCCTGGTGTCCATTCTATAAACCCTTTTGTTAAAATGAAATTAATATTTAATTTAATCAAACAAATTTCATAAAATTAGTATAAATATCACGGAGGGGACAACCTAAAGGGGGATGGGGAGGGGAGGGGGCCTAAAAGGCGCCCCCCCTTCTCGAAAAAGCAAAAATTCAAATATTGTGGTCTATAAGAGGCTCTGAAATGGCATTTGAATAGAAAGAAAGCGAAGGTAATGAGTGCGAGTGAGATGGAGAGAGTCGCTTAAAGATGCTGAGTCTCCGTGCCTGGTGCACATAGCACCGGATTCCAAACAATGCGCGTGACGTCATCTTTTCTCAGAATCTAATAGAAATAAAAAAAGTAATAAAACTATTTGTTTTTTTTTTTTTATATTCATCAAATTAGAAGAAAAAAACAAATTAAATATTTTAAAAAAATGAATATGAAAAAATTATTTTTATAAAGGAAATAAATATATTCTAATCTAACTTTTGATTGATTATTGAGGTGGAATTTATTTATTTTTCTTCCTGAGACGGGTGTTAAAGTTAATTGTATTTTCAATTTATATTTCGTCCTCTAAGATCATTTGACTTTTGGGAAATTAATTAAATGGCTTCCAGCAGGTGAGAGACTCAACACTCAGCGGGTCACCTATCCACGGTCCAGCAGTTCTTAGCCTTGCTTAACCCGAATTTTCTCGATTTTTTTTTTCTGCCTTTTCTCAAAAGGTATTAAATTTAAAAAAGTTATTTTTTTTATACTCAACAAATTAAAAAAAAAAAATATATCAAACAATTATTATTATTATTATTTATTATTATTTGAGGGCTTTAGGGCGCACCCAGCAACAAAGGCCATTCGCGCCTCTAGTGTCTAACAGAGTTTTACAGGCTATTACATTATAAATACAAATTCAATATAATAAAGATATATAATATAATAAATAATTTAGTAGTATTCAACAATATAATACAGATATATAATCATTAAGTAGTATTCAACAAAATAAAAATAAATATAATTAAACAAATAAATAAATAAAAAATCCTGTAATATACCTATAGGTATATAGCAAAAAGAAGAGAGATATTATATTTTATAAAATAGCCCTAGATATTTTAAATAGTCAAATAAATTTCCCCAATTTTCCTCATCGAAAAGGAGAGATCTGGGTTTTTGCGTTTAATTTAAACCTCGTCCTGGCCTGAACAAATCGAGGACAATCGACCATTACATGTCTTACTGTAAACAATTCATTACAGAAAACACACCTATATCAAACAATTAAAAAAAATTATTTTAATAATTACCTTCGATAACTAAAAATCTATTCAGTTTTTGAAAAAATGTCAAAGAATAAAAACTTTTTAAAATAGAGTAATTTATCACAATATGATAAAAAAATTGAAAATTTCGAAATTTCTGAAAAAACTTATTAGGTAAAGTACTACTTCCAAGTGACGTATTTACTCCAAAAGTTGATAGAAATCTACAATTTTAGTGTAAGGAGCATATACCAAATCAAATCTATCTAGCTGCTTTGGTTTTTAAGCAATCGTGTTCACACACACACACACGCAGACGTAATTCCAAAAGAATATACGAGAAAGTCTCGGGGAAGTCAATCCCATATTTTATTGAGATGTTGGTGTGTTTTTTTCGGATGAAACGAATATACACAATTAAAATAGAATTCATAAAATTTTGAAATGTCTTAAGATCAACCCTGTAATCAAAGGGGGTGATTTATTATGAATTTTTTATAAATTTAATTTTATTTCCGAGGCTATTACTATGTTTTTTAATTAAATCGACTATTTGCAGTAAAAATAGAATTAATAAGGTTTTCAAAAGACTAAAGATCAACTAATGTTTTATGGCTATGGAGATTTACTCAGGATTCGGAGGGACTTTGCAGCCAGCAGATTAAATAAAAAATCAATTCTAGAGATGACATCCAAGGTCTTAGTGCCCTATATGAGAATATATTAAAATTCATTAAGATTTAATTTGTAAATTAGGCTATATTAAATAAAAGTTTTTAGATTTAATTAATATAAAGAATATTCCTCAAATTAAATGTGTTATTTATAACTAAAGTGGGATTAATTTTATTTTAAGATTTCAAAAAAAAATAATAAATGTGAGTTCAGTGTATCATTTGAATAAGTGACCTCCGAGCAGCAAGTAAAAGATAATATTTTTTTTACATATCAAAGTAAAAAGAAATTGTATTTAATTGCAATGAATATTAAAATACCTAAGATCGTGTATAATTGACAATATTAAATATTACTTACAAATTTTGTAAGTACATCTGATATTTCTCGAATTTGTATTCTTATTGTAATTTAATATCAATTTTTTTAATAAATGTTATGATCATAGGTCCTGATGAAGGTCGTGATTGGCGACTGAAAAGTTGGCAAATAAAAATTAAATAATTAGAATTTGTTGGTTGAATGACTGTAGGTATTCAATTTTTTAAGAGAGACCAGGGAGCTTCTGGTGAATCGCAGCCAGGGTAAATAAAAAACTTTATTCTTTGTTGCCGACGTTTCGGGCGCCAGTCGCACCCATCCTTAGGGCCTATGGTAACAATTTTTATTTAGCATTTAGTTATTTTATACAAATGAATACAGTAACCAATGCAATATTACATGAAATATAAAGATTTTTACTTACAAGCAAATTGTCAAAATAGCTGGTACTATATTTTGACAATTTGCTTGTAAGTAAAATCTTTATATTTCATGTAATATTGCATTGGTTACTGTATTCATTTGTATAAAATAACTAAATGCTAAATAAAAATTGTTACCATAGGCCCTGAGGATGGATGCGACTGGCGCCCGAAACGTCGGCAACAAAGAATAAAGTTTTTTATTTACCCTGGCTGCTATTCACCAGGAAAGCTCCCTGGTCTCTCTTAAAAAATTAAATAAATATTTTTTTTTATTTAATCTCCTGGCTGCAAAGTCCCTGCGAATCCTGACTAAAGATCAACTCTGTATCGCGGGCCCACGGTGCTTGGAGTAGTTGGTAGCGTGTCTACCTTCTATACCGAACGCGGATTCGGACCCCAGGCAGTCCGATAATTTTATTTAAGGCATTTGGATACTAAATGGCTTAAATAAGAATGCCTGGACCCCCAATATTTACATTAATCAATAACGGGTATCGTTTAAAGTCTTAAATGGCCAAAGTTGCCGAAAAGACTGTGTGAATGTGAGTGTGAATGAGAAAAAAGTGTGAATGTCTAAAAAAAAAAAACTCTGTATCGCAAGGGGTTGATTTTTTTAAGAATTTTTTTAAAATTTTTACAAATTGTTTTTTTTTTAATTGATTTATTGCTTCAGTATCCATAAAAATAAAAAAAAATAGGATTTGATGTAAAAACAAACATTAAATAATAAAGGATAATAAAACCCATAAATCACAATTTTATAATCATTCCAAATTTTTTTTTTTAATTGATCGGCGCTTCCAATGCTAGGTGAGATACATGCACATCTATTATCTAGACTTTTTTTCTCCCAGTGGAGCGTTCAAAAATATCTCGTTATATCTCTGCCATCTGAACCCCAAACGATACGAAATTACGTATTTTTTTTAAATTTTTCATTCATTATCTTGACCTCCCTTCCCAAAAAAAAAAAATATTCTTACGACCTTTGGCGCCATTGACCACAATAAAAAACAATATCAAAAGAGATACGATACTAAAAAATATTTTTATTAACACTATTCATAATTCATTCACTTTCACTTCGACCGTCCAATTTAGACATTAGTATAAATACGTATTTGTAAATAACCAAAAAAGAAGAACACTTAGTATCAATGGTCCCAAATGTGAAACGTTGATCCTGGCTTGTGATATTAAATTGAAATAAACCTCTATTAATAATATTCATATTTAGATGAATTTTTCAAATGATGTATGAATCTAATATGGCAATACTATCAAAAATAATATATAATAATGCATGAGGTACTAAAGCAGAGTTTGTGTATCAATCAATATATTAAATGTCTTAAAAACAAAAACATTAATCATTCAGTTTCGGAGAAAAAGAAAGAGATTAAAGAGCTTATTCATAATCACTCATTTTTCAAAAAATGTAATTATTATACGTTATTTATTAATATAATTCTATAATACCTATCAAAAGTTAAACAAAGAACTGATATATATAATAGAACAATATAGGATCGTTAATATTAAAGTTAATTTTTGCTCAGGGGCCCACATCTTGTGGGTACGTGGATAGCGACCACGAGCTGCCCGAGCTGGGACTGGCGTCCTTCTATTCTTTGAATGCCAGTCTCTTCCTTCCTCTTTCAACAGGCGTCAGACCGAGCGACGGGCCGCCTGTTCTATTCCTTCCCTGTCTTAAAAAAACTCATGAACGACCGACCCCTTTATTTCCGCCGACCCCGCACCCCAGGAATAATCAGGCGAGGAAAGAAGAAGTTAATTTCTCATCTTTTGATTATTATTAACTTTATAATTAAATTAAAGTTTCAAATGAAATAAATTTTTGGTATAAATTTGCATGAACCAATAGTTCGTTTTTTGAAAAAATGATTGCTATATCGTTAGTTTATCGTTAATCAGGCCTCAAAATACAACATAAGATTGATTTACTTTATTATGTGTCAAGAGGAATTTAGTACCTTTATCTTTGGCAGTGACTACAAATTCATAGTAAGCGTTATTGTTATCGGCATCTAGCTGTTTGTTATTGGATATTACTCCAGCAGAATCCACATTGAAATGATCGTCAGAGACAAGATATTCGATTTCGGCGTTACTTCCACTATCGGAATCCGTCGCTTTCACTTTCAGGATGGAAGTTCCTAAGGGGAGATCTTCGTCCACATTGTGTGCTTGATAGTCAGGTAATTCAAATTTGGGTGCGTTGTCGTTTACGTCCGTTACTCGAATTGTAAGCTAGAAAATAAAATAAGAACAATTAAAATTAAGTTGATATTAATATAAATTAAATTTCACTGGACTTGAATTTAAATTGAGAATACATCGATGTTATTTTATCTTTTTTTATTTTAACTTCATAAAAGAGAACTAAGCAGGCATTAATTAAAATCGACTTTTATTTTTTTTTTTTTTATAAAAAAAAAGAAAAAAAAAAATATTTTTTTTTTTATTTATTTTTTTGTTTATATATATATAATATTTTTGAAATATATAAGATATAAAAACTATTAAAAAATTAAAAAAACATTTCTCCCCCCCCCTCTTTTTATAAAAAAAATTCCTCCCAACCCCCAAAAAATCTCACCCCACAAAAATCTTCTATTTAATTTATTTTTTAAATAAAAAAAAAAAAAATTATTAATTTTAATAATAAACTTCAAAAACCACTACAATAAAGTTTATTATGATAAAAAATTATCCTTCAATATAGAGGAGAAGAAAAAAAAAAGAAGCGACCTCCATCTACTCTCTCTATAAAAGAAAAAATTTTATAAAATGAGGTTTCATCAAATTTGTTTATTATTCCGAAAGGGGGGGGTTTAAAAGTATGCCGCCTATAGGCTAAAGTCCATTTGCTGCTCCCTGTAGTTCATATTGCCTAATATGGTGGTGTTTTCATTTTTCTTAATCTTAAATTCCACGGGAAATATTATTAACGTCTGAAATACTTCATTTTAACTTTTGAATAAATTGCCAATCTGCAGCCCCTGAATTTAGTAGTACTCTAGTTTGCAGCCTATTTAGAAATACAGCCCTAATTTCGCAAAGGCAACAGCCAATCGACTAATCCAATAGTCAATTCAAATCTTAAACTAAAATATCATGTATGATAGTAAGCAAATTAAATAGGCAAGCTTCGTGTTGATGATTTAATTACCACCAGAGCTGAGAAAATTGATGTTAAATTTAAAAATAACTAATTTATTTTTCTATGAATAATTTATTTATTTTAATATATAAAGAGAAGAAGAATAGATTACCAAATTTATTTCAAAGCAAAAGAAGTTCTTTTAAAGTAAATTTATTTTTTATTGGATCTCAATATATAAAAGGACTATATTTTAATCTTAATAAACATGAACGTCTAATACGATTTAATATAAATCTAGAATATTTTTTTTATAATCAATTCAAAAAATTTTTCCCTTTGAAATGTTATTAGGAATCCCTTTGAAATGTACAAAAGGGAAAACATCAGCGTTTTTTTTTCTGTGCCTAAGCTCTCGAGTTTAGCTTACTTCAACGCTTGTTGAGAATCCGCCTGAATCTTCAGTCGCCGTCACAATCAGAGAATAAACATGAGGTTGACGGAGGTCCTCAAAATCCAATTCTTTAGCGAGCTTCACAATTCCCGAAGTGGGTCCAATATTGAAGGTACCAGCCCCTTGGCCCTGGGCTTTTAGGGTATAACGGATCTCACGATCGGCGAACGATTTCGCTTTCACCGAAATGATGCTGGAAGAAGAAACAAAAGAGTGGATTAACATATGGAACATATTTTAAGGAAAGAAAAGAAAATTCAACCCTTTTAAACAAAATATTTTTAATTATCCAATTAATTACTTATTTCAAAAGGTCTAGATAACCTCGGGGGCAATTAATAAAAAAATCCATTAATGTTTGTCAATTCTTTTCAGTAACCAAACAAGAGCCTTGCTTAAAAAATCCTCAACTTCAAATACACAGATATTTCAAAATAAAATTTTTATTTTATTGTTTATATACGGGATTAATTAGTGGATAGCTGTGTAAGGAATAAATAAAGAGGGAATGCAGCTATTTTTATTTCGGTTATTACGCACTTCAAGCCGACGTTTCGGTTGGATTTGCGACCATCCTTAGGATCGAAGTGTGTCAATAATCTAACTTTGACTCGCCTTGCCTATGGTGCTTATTAAATGGCAATAAATATTTTGCACAATTGCGCCATTTTGACTTTTTGAGGAGTTTTATTGACACACTTCAGCCTTGAGGATGGTCGCAAATCTGACCGAAATGTCGGCTTGAAGTTCCAATAAACGAAATAAAAATAATTGATTATAAGCCTGAACTTCGTAGTATCACTTGTTGGTATTTTTAAGAATTATTACATTCGTTGGACATAAAATGCAAATGACTTGTATTAATAATTGACAACTCTATTTTTGTATATAAAATTTAAATATGCTCTTTGGAGGCTGAAGAAGGCAGGGTTGATCTCAGCCGAAACGTTCCAATAAAGAGTGTTTATTATCAAATAGAGGCTCAATTATTTGGCTGCATCCTCTTTCCTATTCAACATAAAAATAGCTAGCTACATTTGCTCTTTCTTTATTCCTTACCTCACGGGGTTAAATTTTTCATATAGAAAACTAGTCACTAGCAACTTTCATCAGATTGAATTTCACTGTACCCAGTAGTGGTCTCAATGGGGCGATGAGAGGGGAAGCGATTTATATAAAATTCCGTAAACGAATAAGAAATTTAATATAGAAACAAAAACGAAAATATTTTTGTAAAGTTGTTAAGATAGTTAATAAAACCAACACCAGAGGCAGCACTTACCGAGAGCATTTAGTAGTTATACAAAGTCTTATCTAAAAAGATCAAATGAATGGCTATTTACCCCCCTCCCCCACCCCGTGGCCGAGAGTTTATAGATGTTGACAAATGTCAATTAGATCCACGAAAAAAATAATAAAATTTTTAGCCCTCTTGCCAACCTTCTGACAGTATCTTCCTTCAACTTTCGTTTGTAAAGTCGCCTAGAGTTTATTTATGCTCATTTATAATTTGTCACCATTCCGGGTGCCTCTCTCGAGAGCTCTTCAAAGAAGTGTTTATATATTTTTTCAAATTAACTTAATTTTGAAGTAAGAGATGTTGGGTTCTAAAAATTCAAATGTGTTTTAAATTATCCATCTAAATAGTCAAGTGGAGAGGAAAAGCGCATCGTGCAAATGCATGGGAGTGAGAAGAAGAGAGGGGGGAGGGGGAGCTTGCTTAAATGCCGACACAAATCAGACACATGGGAGGGGGAAATGCTAGTGACGTGGTGGTGGTGGGGGTGGGGGTGAAACAAGATGAGACTAGCATGGTAGAGGAGGGTAGCCCCCCTCCATCCCCCCGACCAAGTCGCTAGGTTACAAGGAATACAAATGAACTTGAGTTCGTTGCTTGGTGCTTTCCTTCACTCTCAGTCGTTCTCGAGGGATTTGCTCAAGAAAATGCGTCAACATTATTATCCAAAAAACAAAATTGTCTCAGCGAAAATGTTCATAGCGAGATTTTTTTTTAATTTATGACGCATATGGCGTGTGAAAGGATATTTTTAATAATGTCATATAATTTACATACGGAGAAAATGATTTCCTTTTCAATATAAATTAATAACAATGACATGTTACAGGTCCAGGTATGTTATCCGATCTTCTTCCATAAGTCTAAGTTTAAATGGAATGGATTGATCCGTTTTAAATGGTATCGGTTGATTAATCCATTTCAACCCTAGAGAGAGTGTTCAGAAATTCACACATCTACACAAACATAATCAGACAGACATAATTGAGAAAACCACTTTCCAATATTAGTGAGGGATTTCAAATCTATTTGTTTGTTTATTATCCGTCAAGTATATAACGAGGATTATCAAAACAGAAGAAATTAATTAACCTTTTAATTTAATATTTAAATTTTAAAGTATTATTACTGACATAATCTCATGTCATTTGAGATATAAATATTTCTTTTGTTTTTATAATATTGCCCTTAATTTTCTCATTGAAATTTTTTTTGGATAGAAAATTTGAAATGTTTTCTTAAGATAGGAATACTTAAAAAGTTCCCGCTAAGACAAAAAGCTAACGTGTGGGATCGTGGAAACCCCGCCAGGAACGAAGTTCCTCACGCATTTTTGTTACTGTTGCTTTTTGTCACGTGACTTTTTCTGCCAATTCACTCTACCGTAAGCGGCGTAAAAGAACTTCGTTCCAAAAATTATCTGACTGAAAATTCTCTAATTTTTCTTAAATCAATTTTGAACCCTTTAGAAACTTGCGTCCTATGACCTTTTTCGCTAATCCTGTGAATTCTATTGAAAGAAAAAATAGAATAGAAAACATTGGATCTAAGGTAGCTTTGTGAAAATTAAGTTTTCAGTGTTGCGTAAAAAAAAAGTTAATTACCAAAATTGTATTTAAAATTTTCATCAACCAACAGGACAATCAATAAAAAAGATAAATGTTTTAATTAAGATAAAAAAAAACTTTTTTAATATGAGTCAGGCTCAAGCTTCATCATGAACTATGGAGCAAGTGACTCTCTAAAAAGTCGACTTTTTTGGGTAGAAGAAGCAAAAAAAAAACGTTGATTAAATTATTTAAGTTGAGAGAAGGAAGTGAAATAAACACGAGAGAGTTAAAGAGAAAGCGTTATGGTATCAAAAGAATGAGATGAAGCTCAGATGGGGGATGAAATAAAAATAGGCTGTGTCTTAAAAAAAAGAAAGAAAGAAAAATAATTAATTTCCTTTTTTTTTTCTAATGAAGGAAATTTAAAATTATATAAGCCTATAGGCAATATAAAGTTTTGCTTTTTTTTAAATTTAATTATACAAAAGCGGTCGTAATCTTGAAGTTTTTATTTCAAAGTTGAAAATCTATTAATAGCATAAATAGGGCTAGTTGAGGGCGAAGAAAAAAATCATCCTCAAAATTGACCCCCCCCCCTCTCCTCTCAGTGGATGAACAATGGACTAGATCTGTTTTCAAATTATGGCGTATCTTTTAATAATTATCTCGCCAAATAATAACTAAATATTTTTTTAAATTATAAGAATGTTTCTACTGAAATGGTTCTCTGTTTTTTTAAAGACTTGCAAAGTGTTAAAATTAAAAGCTCAAGTGAATTAGACCCTTCGGAGGTCCAGGAATAAAAAAAAAATAAAATCGAGTGAAAAATAAAAAAAAAAAACAATAATTTTAGGGGGAGGGGGGGGAGGGGGCGTAGAGCGGAAATTATATAATAGTATAGATATAGATAATCAATTTTGTTTTATATAGGCTTGTTTTATTTATATTGTGATGAAATAAGTATAAATGCCGTAGCGTAGTAAAAAAAAAAACCTCGCGTGAGTCGCCATGACGTCACAGCTAGTGACGTCATGGCTTGTAGCGTCATGGCTTTTTACTTCACGGCTTGTAACGCGACATGGTGATAGAAGAACCAAAAAATTCGTATCGATATAATAAAAGTTTCACTTTAACAGATAAAATTATAGGAAATCGCCTCCATTCGAGTCTTTAAAATATTAGAGAAGATCCAAAAATTTTACATATTCAAATTCTAGTGAACCTTTTCCATGGTTATTTTTTATATTTAATAATTTTTTGAATAACAGGAATGAAGAGGAATGCAGCCAGGTAAGGAGCCTATTATTAAATCAAACTCCTTTGTTGCAAGACGTTTCGGTTTTTTGTGAATTTCGAAATTCGCTTCTCAGCAAGTCTCATCATATCGCTTGCTGAGAATCATATTGGCGAAAGTCCGAAATTCAACAATTTGAGGGCGTTTGAAAAGAGAAGACGTTTTAGCAACGTTTGCTCAAAAATTGAATTTTCTGATTTTTGCCACTATGATTCTCAGCAGGCGATATGATAAAAGAATATATGTTATTTGCATTGTTATTTAATACATAGACCATTATATATTGCCTGTGTATGGACAGACAAGTGACAACTCTATTTTCAAAAAAAACTCTTATGCAACTGAAGATAGCACAATAAAGTTTAACGAAACGTTTTGCAACAAAGGAGTTTGATTTAATAATAGGCTCCTTACCTGGCTGCATTCCTCTTCATTCCTGTTATTCAAATCTACACAGCCATTTTCTGTATTAATTAATAATTTTTTTACAATAAAAAAATTAGTCAAAATTAGAAAATGTTTTAATATTAAGCAAGCTATAAGCATTTATATGTTATTTTGAAAGTAGGGTTTAGTTTGGGCCTCCACTAAAAGTTTGGATATTCTATTTTAATTAGGGTCCGACCGAAACAAGATTTTCAGCCGAAACCGAATATTCGGCCTCAACCTTAGTTTCGGCCGAAACCGTAACCGAAACCGAATATTCGGTCGGTTCCTAATTTTAATATAATTATAATTGGATAAATAAATTTCTTATTAAAAAAATGTTATCAAGGACCTGCTTCCTATTACAGTATTTTCAACTCCTTCAACATTTTGACATTTAATGGGGGAGGGAGCGCAGGGCCATATTAAAAACACTGGCATAAAGAATTCAAAAGAAATAATGTAATACTATGTAATTTATTAAGAAACTTACTCTGAGTCTTTCTTTTGATTTTCCGGGATTTCCGCCTCGTAACTGGGCATATAAAACTGCGGCGCCCTTTTGCCTCCTACAATAGATAAACGTTCTTCGGGTGTGGATTGGAATCTCCTCTCATCAACTCGGCCGTTTTGATCTTCAGCTTTTACGTAGAGGACATACTCCATATCAAGCTGGAAGGTATCGGTCCCACGAGTGCGCACAACACCAGATCTTTCGTCGACCTCGAAACGACCTCCAGCTGCGAATGAAATCCAAACAATTATATAAATATTTATTATAATTTTAATAAAATCTGAAATTTTAGATTGAGAATAATAATCTATCAAGGGGATTGGAACTCAAATAAAAAAAAGTAAAAATATTCTATTTATGATTTATAAAATGATTTTTTTAAATTATTTTATTTGATCAAATATAATTAGAGCAATTTCAAAAGGAGAATTTGATATAAGTTAGTAGGCTATGTTATTATTTATTCAAAAAAAGAGGAAGTATATTGAATATGTTTTATTAATGTTATAAATGTACTTTCTGAGAATTGATAGGATCTTATCAGATAAATAAAGAGGAAGGGAATTAATTAATTTATTTGTCGTATCATTCTCATTCTTAATGGCTTGTATGGAAAATAATAGAGTAAAAAAATTCCAACAAATACGCTTAGATGAAATTAGGTTAAATCAGACATGTCAAACTCATATGTGTGGGGCACATTATCTATTTCGAACCAAGTTGAGGCTGCATCTTTGTTATGTTAAAAAAAAATAATAAAATATTGTTATAGAATGATTATATTATGTATTTATTAGACTCAATGTTTTTCTCAAAACGTCTCACCGGGCTGCGATCTATGTATTGGAGGGACGCATGTTTGACATGCCTGGGTTAAATGAAAGAAAAAACCTGGTGTTACTGGTCACACAGCACACAACGGTAATTGAAACTTGATCACTATCCACATATATTTAGTTGAATCTAAATGACCTGAATTTTAATCAAAATCTTTACAGCGGATTTTGAGAAAATCGAAAATAAAATCAGTAAAGTATTATTAGTACTTTTTGGACAGATCAATTACCGAAGTTGTCACACCAGATTCTTTTATATGATGAAAGAAAATCTTACTTCTGTCTCTGACGATGAAATAGTGGATGTTGTGGTCGGTATCAGGATCCCTGGCTTGTAGTGTAAACACGGGTGTATTTGGTGGTGCATTGAGCTGAACAACAGCCTGCATTGGTAGAGGCCTATTGATGAAATACGGCGGCTCATCATTGACATCCTTCACGTGGATAATCACTCGTTGATTGTCGGTATCTGTCAAAAAAACAAAAACAAAACGAACTCATTAGTCAGAAATTATTAGTACATTAATTAATTATGTAAATAAATTAAAGATTCTTGCAATTAAAGTATAATAAAATAGCTAAGAAGAAAAAAAATAGCATAAATTTTAGTTAGAAGTTAACGACAATAGCCTTGTTTGGCATTAAGCAGAGGTTTTATGATTAATAATATTTTTAATTTAAAAAGCAAAAAAGTTTTGCTAGTCAAAATATCAGGTAAAATATTTAATCAAAAACATTAGGTGATATGTTTCAAAATCGATAAAGTTAACTTTAAGAAAATTGAAAAAACTAAAAATGACATCAGTAAAATACTAGTACCCTTTGGTCGATTTTATTTAAATTCCTCGAGAGTCTTACGAAATATCTATTTAGCTCACGTATAAAATTTAAGTAACAAGAGTTTTTTCGTTTTTGAGTTATTTCTAAATTTAATAAATTTCAAGTGAAATATCAAACAAAAAATGTAATGTACTTTTTTAGCCTTAACTCTGTGTTGCCTCCTACTCCACTTCAATATACATTCAGGAAAGTTACTCCCCGTAGTAACCATGATGTTAATGTTATAAATGTACTTTCTGAGAATTGATAGGATCTTATCAGATAAATAAAGAGGAAAGCAATTAATTTATTTATTTGTCGTATCATTCTCATTCTTAATATCTTCTCTCTCGTCATCTGAAACTCTAATGAATCAAGAGAGAGAAATTTAAATAAAAATCAATCAGTTCGCTAACTTGGAAGGGAATGAAGAAAATTCAAAATGCTTTACTTATTTTAGTTAGAATAAATCTAAATGAACCGAGAAGAAGGTTTCTCTCTATGAATTAAATATGAATAACTTGACATTAAAATAACTTCCACAAATGTTTAATCAATAAAATGTTTAATTTATATTTATAGCAAAGTGAAAACATCTGTTCCTCATGGGCGTAACTAGAGAATTTGGCTGGGGGGGGCATGGGACCAGCCATCCTCCGGAAGGCCTGGAAAGCCTAATATTTTCTCAATTTTTCTTGGGGCAGGGAGCTTTCTGGAGGGGGGGGCACGAGCCTTCTGGGGGGCTCCTCCCCGGCACCCCCTAGTTACGTCCATGCCTCTCCCTCCCCTAACGCGTTACGTAATATATGGACAATCCCTAAGGTATTTATTTAAAATTTATATAATATTCGTTTATTTAATAAAAATTGAAAGGGCGGAGATTACTAATAAGAAATAAAAAAAAAAAGTTTCACTTTAAAAAAAAAAAAAAAAAAAAAAAAAAAAACTAAATTTTATATACAGATAAAAGGGAAAATTTCAGGGAATATAGAACGATAATCCTTTTTATTATCATTTGATTGGTTGAACGGATGGTTAGATTAAAGAAAAAATATATTCTTAATTATTCAATTTTAGTTCCATGTGAATATTCTCTAGAAAATTCTAAACTCATTACAAAAGATCCGATGCGAATTGGAAGCGCGGTTTCCGAGTTATAGACATTTGAATTATCATCATTTTATTCATTTCCTTCTTAATTATTTTGGGCTCTTGAATTGGCCAAAGGAGGGGAGGGTCGTGGGCAGCAGGTTCCCCCACCCCTCTGCTCGGATTGTTGCTAAGGAGAAAAAGCCGCCAGCCGCCTCTCCCCCTTCCACTCTTTTCTAAGAAAAATTCTTTCTCTTTTTAAAAATAATAATTTAATAGCTTTTAAGTTAAATTATTTTTTTTTTTGGACATTTGGAAGAATTATAAAAATTGAACTAGAAAAAAAAATTAATTAAGCAGTCAGAGAATATTGCCAAATAAATGATAGTTATATATTTAGTTAGATGTTTCAATTCTTCATCATCACATGGTTGTTATATTTATTTGAACACAAGCGATATTTCGATCTTGTATTACTGTAGGGTAGTTAAATATCAAAGTGTAAAATTTAATTTAGATGAAATGATTTGAGTACTTCAAACAATTTTCACAAAATATTACTGATGGACTTTTTAAAAGGACATCTAAATAATTGATTTATATGAATTTTAATCTAAAAAGTAAAAGATTTAAATTCTGTTACCATGGAAACCATTTCACCTATCTTTTCTATGAAGAACAAGAGTAAAGTGGTCTTCAGAAGATGTCAACGGCAAAATGAGAATATACATTTTAAAGAGCATCTAAAAAATAATTGATTTATTAATTTAAAAAAAAAAATCGGAGCGAATTTTGAGAAAATCGAAAAAACTGAAAAACTACATCAGTAAAGTACTAGTACTTTTTGGCTGATTTTGATTAAAAGCTTCTTTCCACGCCTCAGGGGGGTGTCTAACTTGAATATAAACTTTCACCCTCCTAGCTCAATTCCTTCATATTTAAAATTGAACACACATAGACAAGAGAATGTAAAAAAAAAAAAAAAGGGGGGGCCGTGCGATATTTATTTGGTTCCCAACGGGGCCGCGACTCAAAAAGTTTAACAAGCACTGAACTAAAGGTCTAAAGAGATGGATTTTATTATTTAATATATTTATGAAAAATAAGCATCTCTTTGATTGAAGACAAAATATTTTGAAATTTTATTTTTTCTCAAAGGATTGAATTTTTTATAGATAAATATGCAGTCTTTTATTCTTATAGTTAAATAAAGTTTCGAATAAAATTTTATAAAAGCATAAAAAGATGAAATCAATCAATTTGGCAATTATTTCACATGATGCAGTGGCGTAGTGAGCTTAACTCGCGCCCGAGGGACAATACCTTTTTAGCGCCCCCCCCCCCCATTCGAAAACCATATAATATTATATGTAAAATATACATAATTACACTAGTCGACAAAAATGAACTTTTTTTCTTTCACAAGAATAAAGATATGAAATTCTAGAAGTATTTTTCATGCTGAATTCAAATATCATTTCAGTTTTGCCCCATCAGGCCAAGGGCGGATACAAGGGGGGGGGGGGGGTAAAGGGGTAATTACCCCCCCCCCCCCCGAGATTCGAAAAAATACCTTTTTTTCGCAAAAAAATTTATTTTTAATGTAAAATTTTAAAAATTAATACTTAAAAATTTGATGTGTATTTATATTCTGGCAAACAAGTACAGAATGCGCTTTTAAATTACCGAAATTAAAGAAAATAGTGTGCTGTGCGACGAGTCACACCAGATTACCCCCCCCCCCTCGAGAAACACCTCTGGATCCGCCCTTGCATCAGGCACAGTTTTAGAGATATAGAGCAAAATAGATTTTGATAGAAAAAGTGCTCTAAAACGGCTTTTATTTAGAATGTTCAAATTATTTTTAACGCCGCACCCCGTAAAAATATTCAGGTATTTAGAATACATATAAATTTTAAGTTTCATCCCAATCGGAAGTCATTTAGACGTGCCGCAAACGGCTTAAAGTTTTAAAAAATCGAAATTTTCAAGATTTTTTTTGCTTTGGTCACCCCTAATACAATTTTAGATATCCCTGAATGCAAAAAACATATATTTACGATATTCTATAGTTCTTTGGCTTTCTAAAAATCATTCATTCGTAAAAATCTGTTAATTATTAACGAAATTATGAACAAAAACGTCTCCAAAGAAAAAGTACAAGTACACTCACTGGACGAAAAAAAATGGACTTCTTTTTCTTTTATAAGTATAAAGAAAGAGATGAGATTCTAGAAATATTTTTCTTTATAATATTTAATAAAGTTTGGCCCGGGAACCTATGTTCAGAGAGGATACATTAGCTTCTCGTGGATAGGGTTCTCTTTTTAATTCAATTGAAGTCCATTTTTTTCGACCAGTGAGTGTACTTGTGTTTTTTCTTTGCTGACGTTTTTGTTCATAATTTCGTTATTAATTAATAGATTTTTACGAATGAATGATTTTTAGAATGCCAAAGAACTATAGAATATCGTAAATATATGTTTTTTCATTCAGGGATATCTAAAATTGTATTAGGGGTGACCAAAGCAAAAAAAATCTTGAAAATTTCCATTTTTTAAAACTTTGAGCCGTTTGCGGCACGTCTAAATGACCTCCGATTCGGATGAAACTTTAAATTTATATGTATTCTAATTATCTGCATAATTTGACGGGGTGCGGCGTTAAAAATAATTTGAACATTCTAAATAAAAGCCGTTTTAGAGCACTTTTTCTATTAAAATCTATTTTGCTCTATATCTCTAAAACTGTGCCTGATGGAAAAATTCTAACTACATATCTGAATTCAGAATGAAGAAATGCACTAGGTTCACTAATCAGATTTCTTGTGAAAAAAACCTTGTCGACTAGTGGTATTATATTACACTGGCACTAAATTTAAAATATATTTTCCAGAAATCAATTATAATAAAAATAAAAATTATCCAGCAAAATTTTATTTTGCGGACCATTTGGCGCCCATTTGTGAGTAGTACCTGGGGCATGATGACCCCCTTGTCCCCTCCCCTCTCGCTACGCCCCTAGCTACTATCTATCTATTAAACACAAGGCAATACATCGGCGATACATCGTTTATGGATAAAATATCAGGTAGAATAAGAATTTGCATACGAAATTTTAATATCTCTAATAGTTTTCAATTAATTGATACAAATTCTAAAAATATAAGATTTTTAATTTAACCACTTCTTAAACATATGACACGGGGAAAATATGGGGGATTTAATGAGGATTAAGAATCTTCTTATGTTATTTTTGTATCTCAATTATTTTTCGAGTTATACTCAAAAAACGATACAAAATTTGAGAAGGCTTAATATCATTAAACATAAAAGGTAGAAGATATTTAAGATATCGTATAAATTTTGTATTTAATGCAGATAACGAATCAATAAACACCAATTTTATATCTTTTTTAGTTTTTAGCAAATTTACGAAAATTCAAGCAAACATAGATGTCACATTCTCTTATTAAATAGAGCAAACTAGTAATTGACATAAATATGTAAGATTCAGGATTTAGTGCTGATTCTAATGCACTATTCACTATTTCGATATATTAAATAGTTTTTTTTATTATTTTGAAAAGAAAAATTCATCTGTCAAAATTAATTAAAATCGAGATTTTTTATTATTTTTAGGACATTCCTTGGCCGAAATTGGATTGTTTTAGGTTAGAATATTTTATATTTTAATTTATTCAATCGATATCAAGCCCTAAATGTGTTTATTTAATTAAAAAACAATAAATTAAAAAATATTGGCGGGAGTTGACGTTAGAAGTCGTGAGTGTCATCAACAAACCCTCATTTTATGTGGGCGTAGCTAAATAGAAAAATTCCTATGGCTTTATAATTGATTCAAGAGACCAGTTTTGCATTTTGCCTCAAATCCTTGAATAAATGAGAGAGATTTAGCGATTTTTTGAAAAGCGATCTCGCGCGAGACGAAAGGCTTAGACAAGAGTTACGCAAGTCTCCCTGGCTGGTCTCTGGGCGCCGATCGAATTGGAAAAAAAATTTGATGCTCTTCCCATTAGTTGAAATAATTGTCAAATTGATTGATTTCATCTGTTTATATTCAAATTTTATAAAATTTTATTCTAAAATCTTATAATGTTGCTAAATTAAGGGATCTTAGAAATTTTTACTTTCCCTTACCTCTATATACATGTACTTTTTCAGTTTTTTTCGATTTTCTCAAAATTTGCTCAAACGATTTTGATTAAAATTCAAAAATCATTTATTTTTTAGATGCTCTTTAAAATGTATATTCTCATTTTGCTCTCAGAATTGTTTGAAGCACACTTTACTCTTGTACTTCATTGGAAAGATAGGAGAAATGGTTGCTATGGTAACAAAATATAAATATTTTTCCATACTTATAAATTTTACATCTTGAAAATCGAATGTGCCGTACCGTCGGAAACTAAATAGGCCTAGCATGTCGACAAAAAAAAATTTGCTGGGCTTGTCACACCAGATTTTGTATACATGTTGTGGGTTGTTTATAAACAACGAGCTAGTAAAATAAAATTAACAAGTCTCAAAAATTGAAAGCTGAATTTTACGTAAAAAGAGGACATAAAATTTCATCCAATTCTGATATGATATGAAAATTTTTTTTTTTAGAGCGAATCCTTTGAGAAAAATTGACTCTGTATGGACCCTGAACACATTCCTTGAGCGGGTGTCAACCTTTAGAGCGCTAATTTAACGAAACCTTTGGAGCTAGAAGGCTAGAAATTTTATATACACGTAGGCAATAATTCAAAGAATATAGATCAATGATCCTTTTTACTCTCATCTGATTGGCTAATCGGATGGTGAGATATAATGAAAAAAATAAATGTTTAAATATTAACCGCCTCATTCATAAAACCTTAAACAATGTTTAAAGAGAATTTGAAAAGCATTTTAGCAAAATCTTAATTCATAAACATATTTTAGGCCTAAATACTTGTTTAAATTCCTATTTTAACTAGACAGGCGAGACCCCTTGTTTAAGCTCACTAATAAACATTTTGTAACCTCAAAATTTTCGATCACAACAACATGACATTTGAAATAGCTATGATATTATAATATCATAGGCTTTTAATAAAAATAAACGTAAGTAAATATTCAAATGTATTATATGTTTTTTCATGAACAAATTATTAATCTTGATGAATTAATATTTTCAGAATAATGCCAAGTATTGAAACTATAAATACAATATGCAATATTATGAATATGGCCAGGGCCGCAGACAGACTTGACGGGCCCCGGGGCCACTTAATAATACGCCCCCCCTCACCCATTAAGATTTTTAGGTATGTAAAAGGCTATTGTGGCCTTCATGCCAAAAATTTTTTACACAATTTTTAAAAGAGTTATACATAAGCTTAGCTTACAATATTTATTTAAATAAAAAAGTTATTTAAAAATTTTTCAAAATTTCCTAAACATAGGGTTACCATAATTTATTGAGGCCAAACCCGGACAGACGACTTCCGGGGTGGGGTATGGAAAATTTTTGAAAATTAGACATTGAAATCTGCGTTTTTAGCTATCCTGAGACGTGAAAAATATTACTTGCTTTGAGCTTAAAGGGCCCGGAGCCCGGGCCCCCACAGGAAAAAATGTGCAAAAAATGATTTTCTTTATTGAAATTTTGAGATTTGAGCTTAAAGGGCCCGGGCATCCTCAGGAAAAAAGGCGAGTTTTTGAGCTTAAAGGGCCCGAGCCCCTTCAGGAAAAAAAGGCGAGTTTTTGAGCTCAAAGGGCCCGGGCCCCGGGGATATAGCCCCCCTGCCCCCCCTGTCTGCGGCCCTGAATATGGCCTATCAAATAAATAAAAGGATTATGCCTGGGAGAAGATTATTTAAAAAAAGAAAAATCCTTTAAGATCTTAAAATCTGTTACTATTATTAGTTACAATACATTTGAGTTTCAATATTTGATAGAAATTCAAACATATTTAATTGATTGATTGATATTTGATATTTAAACATATTTAATTTTCATTAAATCAAACTTAAGAAATTATACAATTGTATTTTTATTTAGCTTATTTTTATGGCTTTTAATTGATTTAAATTCCTTTCAGTTCCTTTGGAGAATGCGTTGAAACTGAAAAAAGGGGTGTGCTTATTAGTATCTAGTCCAAATGGAATTAAATGATTTATTGAAAAAGTAATATTTTGAAAAAACTAACCTCTGACATTTATATTTATTTTCATTTTGTCTGTTTTTCTTTACACGCGTTCAAATCTGGTTTTTGTTTTAATTTAAAGACATAAGTAATTGCTGAAATAAATTTTTTTTATTAAAATAAACCAAAAGCAGTGGCTATGGCAAAAATATTTATCTTTTCTTACTCAGTCAAATTTTGGCTTCTTTTTTCTTATTTTTCATAATATTAAATTTTTTCTTATTTTTCCATATTCATTTAAATGACAATAATGTTGATTTGTCCAATTATTTGTATTAATTCTATAAGGATCTTATTAAAAACGATCAAAACAAATTAGTTTGACATATAAATATATTTCTCAATCTCCGCCAGATGTCAGCTTAATGCAACGAATTTTGCAAAATGACGTAGGTTTTTGCCATGTTGCCAAACTTAATATTCTTAAATTTCATATTAGTTAATCTACAGTTTAAATGTGTTTATGAATAGAAAGTTTACTTAAATACATATTATCGTTTAACAATTGATTAGTTAAAAAGCTTTTCAAATACTCTTTTATGAATTAGGCGGTAAATATTTAACTTTATCTAAATAATCTCTAGGAAATTCTAAACTCATTACAAAAAATCCGATGCAAATTGAAGAAGCGGTTTGCGAGTTAGAGACATTTGAAGATTCGAAGTTTTATTTCTTTTCTCTGTGTAATTATAACGACTCTTAATCCGCGCACCGGAGGGGCGGAGCCTGTCTGCTGCCTCCCCCTCCCCGCCTCTCTGGTTGTTGCGCTTGACCAAGGCGCCTCCCCCCCCTTCTCGATTCTAAGAAAATAAAATAATAAATTAAAATTATATATTCGGACAGATTAAAAAGAATTTTAAAGACGCATAGAAAAAAAAATTTATTTTGATGGTCACACAAATTTCTCTTAACTTTGCCTGTGCTTGTCACACCAGATTTTTTTATTTTTTTTAAACACTCACACTTTTTTCACATTCACACTCACACTCATATTCACACAGTATTTTCGGCAAATTAGGCCATTTAAGACTTTGACGATAATCGTTAATTATTAATATATCTATTGGGAATCGGGCATTTCTATTCTAAGCCATTTGGTGGTATCCAAGTGGCGTTAAATAAAATCATCGGACTGCCTGGGGTCCGAACCCGCGACGTTCGGTATAGAAGGGAGGCACGCTACCAACTAGACCAAGCCCGTAGGCGTTTGTGTTGAGATCTATGGTCGAGATATATTTCAAGATGTAAACTTTATAAACAAAGGAATATATTTATATTTTGTTTCCATTTCTCCTATCTTTCCTATACATAGTTGTACAGTATATTGAAATATACAATGAACGAAAAGGATAAGGAAAAAGACGCAATCCTCTTATTTAAGCCATTTGGTTCCCCTATCTTTCCTATGAAGTACAAGAGTAAAGTGTGCTTCAAACAATTCTGAGAGCAAAATGAGAATATACATTTTAAAGAGCATGTAAAAAAAATCTGGTGTGACTGTCGCACAGCACACAACTTTCTCTTACCTTCGGTAATCGAAAGTTGTGTTCTGTGCTTGTCACACCAGATTTTTTGTGTCGACATATATTTAGTTCCCGACAGTACTGAACATTTGAATTCAGATGTAAAATTTATAAGTATGGGAAAATATTTATATTTTGTTTCCATGGCAACCATTTTTCCTATCTTCCCTATGAAATACAAGAGTAAAGTGGTCTTCAGAAGATTTCAATTGCAAAATGAGAATATACATTTTAAAGAGCATTTAAAAAATAATTGATTTTTGAATTTAAAAAAAAATCGTTGGAGCAAATTTTGAGAAAATCGAAAAAAACTGAAAAAGTACATCAGTAAAGTACTAGTACTCTTTGGCCGATTTTGATTAAAAGCTTATTTTTCCGGTCTCGGGGGGTGTTTAACTTAAATATAAAATTTCAACCTCGTAGCTCAATTCCTTCATGCTTAAAATTGAACACACACACACACCCACCCACACACACACACACACAGACAGACCATGTCGCCAAAACCACTTTTTTGGATTCAGGGGACCTCAAAACGTGAAGATCCATCAAAATCTCGACATCGAATTTCTGACATGAATCCAATACTTTCTCTCTATATATATATTACATATATACATAGGTAAGAGAAAGTAATAATTGATTTATGAATTTGGAATCTAAAGGGTTTTAAACTTTCAAATTATAATTTACCGCAGCGCGGTAAAATAGAATGATAGGAAAAAAATAAATGGTGAAATCTTTAGCTGATGAACCATTCTTTCCGTATATTCATCATAATTATACCTCTTAAAACAGTGGAGTAAAAAAAAAAAAAAAAAAGACAGTGGAGATATTCAAGTCACAAGGATCATTGATCTCTGAATGTTTGCCTACGTGTATATAAAATTTCTAGCCTTATAGCTCCAATGGTTTCGTTAAATTAGCGCTCTAAAGGTTTAGACCCGCTCAACGATTGTGCTTAGCGTCCAGTTTTTCTCAAAGGACTCACTCTAAAAAAAAAAAAAATTCAATTCATATCAGAATTGAATGAAATTTTATGTCCTCTTGTGACACTATTCTAATCCTGGTTTTTATCAATTCAGCTTTCAATTTTTGAGGCTTTTTAATTTTATTTTACCAACTCGTTGTTGATACACAACCCACAACATGTATAAAAAAATTTCTAAGATCCCTTAATTTAGCAACATTATAAGATTTTAGTATAAAATTTTATAAAATTTGAGTATAAACAGATGAAATCAATCAATTTGACAATTATTTCAACTAATGGGAAAAGCATCAAATTTTTTTTTCCAATTCGATCGGCGCCCAGAGACCAGCCAGGGAGACTCGCGTAACTCTTGTCTAAGCCTTTCGTCTCGAGCGAGATCGCTTTTCAAAAAATCGCTAAATCTCTCTTATTTATTCACGGATTTGAGGCAAAATGCAAAACTGGTCTCTTGAATCAATTATAAAGCCATAGGAATTTTTCTATTTAGCTACGCCCACATAAAATGAGGGTTTGTTGATGACACTCACGACTTCTAACGTCAACTCCCGCCAATATTTTTTAATTTATTGTTTTTTAATTAAATAAACACATTTAGGGCTTGATATCGATTGAATAAATTAAAATATAAAATATTCTAACTAAAACAATCCAATTTCGGCCAAGGAATGTCCTAAAAATAATAAAAAATCTCGATTTTAATTAATTTTGACAGATGAATTTTTCTTTTCAAAATAATAAAAAAACTATTCAATATATCGAAATAGTGAATAGTGCATTAGAATCAGCACTAAATCCTGAATCTTACATATTTATGTCAATTACTAGTTTGCTCTATTTAATAAGAGAGATGTGACATCTATGTTTGCTTGAATTTTCGTAAATTTGCTAAAAACTAAAAAAGATATAAAATTGGTGTTTATTGATTCGTTATCTGCATTAAATACAAAATTTATACGATATCTTAAATATCTTCTACCTTTTATGTTTAATGATATTAAGCCTTCTCAAATTTTGTATCGTTTTTTGAGTATAACTCTAAAAATAATTGAGATACAAAAATAACAAAATAGATTCTTAATCAGTGGCGTAGTGAGCTTAACTCGCGCCCGGGGCACAATATCTTTTTAGCGCCCCCCCCCCGCATTCGAAAACCATAACATTATACAGGGGCGTATATAGAAATTTTTTTGGGAGGGCCCGAACTCAAAAATTTTCTTGCCTGCGGAAAATTTTTTGCCCAGCTGTTAAAATCATTTTACTTTTTTTTTAGGGAGGCTAAGTTTTGCGGAATTTTTCCCCCTTACTGCGGAAGAAAAATTTTATTTTTTTTTGCGGAACCAAATTTTTCCGTCACGCGGAATATTTTTTTAATTTTTTTCCCGGACATTAAAATTATTTTTTGTTTTGCGAATTTGTTTGGCGCCCCTTTGTGAGTAGCGCCCGGGGCATGATGACCCCCCTTGCCCCCCTCTCGCTACGCCACTGACATGATGGGAGAGCATCAATTTGTTTTTTTCTAATTCGATCGGCGCCCAGAGTGCAGCTAGGGAGCCTCGCTTCACTCTTGTCTAGGCTTTTCTTCACGCGCACATTCGCTTTTCAAAAAGTTGCTATATCTCTCTTATTTTTCGTTGGATTTGTGGAAAAATGCAAAACTGGTCTTTTCAATCAATTATATAGCTATAGATATTTTTTTATTTAACTACGACCACATAAAATGGGGGTTTATTAATTGCCTTTTACATCTTCAAATTTTAACTGCCTCTTTTATTTTCTTATTATCCTAATTTATTGTTTTTTTAATTAATTAAACACATTTAGGCCTTGATATTGATTGAATAACTTAATATATAAAATATTCAAGCAAAAACAATGAAATTTCAGTCTCAAAACGTTCTGGAAATCATTAGAAATCGATTTTCCAAATTTATTTTGACATATTAATTTTTACTTTCTCTTAAAATTCAAAAATCAATTATTTTTTTGATGCTGTTCTCATTTTGCTTTCAAAATTGTTTGAAGACCACCATCTGGAGGGGGGCCAGGCCCCCTCCCCGGCACCCTCCCCCCCCTAGTTACGCCCATGCTGTTCCTGTAGGAGTTATTATGCATATGTTGCTAGATGTTTAAACAATTATTTATTTATTTTAAAGTCTTCGGCATCTGAGGCCATATACACATTATTTATTAATTTAGAATATGGAAATATTTCATAGCTGACAATGAAATAAGTAAAATAAAAACTAAACTATAACAAAAAAAGCGTTAACTAAGATTTAAAGAAGCGTTTGTTTAGTGAAGACAAAACACGACTAGACACCTTTATAATTAAGGAACTTCACACGTTAGTTAAGACAAGTGAAAATAAATAAACAAAAAATACGTCTGTGGTCTAATCGTGTCTTGTCTTGCTCGGGGTGATTGGTGGGATGCCAACCTAAAAAACAAAACAAAAAAAATCATAAATATTATTCTATACTTTATAAATAAGAATAAAATTGATTGACATCTAAAGGCGTCTACGTGTGTAGACATGTGTTACACAAGCAAACTGTAGCGTCTGTAGAAGTTTATGCGCAAGCATATTTGCTCAAGCAAAACTCTTCTCCATTTTATAGACGCCTTGATATTTAATATTTTTTTTAATAATATATATTGCGGTAATTCATTTAAAATTTCAATTTAAATATTAACATATATTGTGTTTCTGTTTAAAGCAAGTGAGTATTTCTGGTTATCTTCGAATAAATAACCTTCCAAGTTTGACATTTTTAGGTTAATTTTCGGCATAAGCTTTTTCTTGCACTAACATGCTTGTGCCGTGTGGTGCCGAAGGGAATTTGTGCATTCTGGTACAAAAATATTGCAAATGCATGCTTCTTAAGTTTGCAGTTATGTGTATAGCCGCCTTAATACATTCTAAACAATACATCTTGAAAGCAAGAAACATTTAGTAATTAAACTTCCCCAGTGCATCTTCAGTAGTGACTTTCCTCAATATTAAAGCCTTATCTAAAATATTTAATATATTCAAGTTTGAAAATTTGATAAAGAAATGTAAAATATAGATCTATATCCATCTAATCATTTATTTAAAAGAGTATAAAAACTTGGAACTTAAAAAAAGGAAATAAAAAGAGAGCTTAGTCGAAACCAAAATTATCTAAAATGATATTGGCTCAAAATTCCCTAAGGAGAAGACCTCAGCAAAAAATTCTCTTTCGCTACCCTATTTCAAGTTCACAAAACTTGTACTAGACTACTTTCATAGATAAATCCATTAATTATAAGGTTCGGATCGATATACACTTAAAAAGGCTGAAATATGCACTTAAAATCCCTAGAGTAGTGTTTGATAGCTTTAAAACACTTCCAAAGAACGCCTATATATAATTGAGAATATTACGTCAAACTTAAATTTCTTCTAGTCTAGACTAGTAGTCTATATATAGTTTTCTTGAAATAAATAAATTTAAATTTGAAATAACTCATTATTCAAATAATTTAAACTCTATTGAATGGTAGTAACTACTCCTAACCAGTTGCAGCTCGTGTGCTTATTTAGGAGATTGCATATTCATAAGCAAATTGTATATCAAATGGAGCCAAGCTAGTCGATATATAGTCTACCGTATATTGCGGTTTACAATTTCGACCACAAATTGAACACAATTAATGCCAGAAATGAATTTGTCTCCCAAAATATTTCCTTTGGGAAGGGGCGGGGGAGGGGAATTCGGGAATTTCAATCAGCTTGATTTCAATTTCCTAATAAATCATTTGCTCTGATTTTGTCATGTTAGTAATATTTTATGAAAACGGACATGAATATATCTCCAGTTCTTTCTTTAATCATGGCTATATAATGAAATTCTGAAATGCATGTTCAATCTTAAAGAAACCTCCGGTCCTTCGGCGGGCTTTCCCGCTTGCCAGGGAACTGGCCCCTGGACCCCCTTGCTAGCTTTGGCGAGCAAATGGATCAAATTTATTATTCCTTTTTTATATTTTCCCTCACTGATTAGTAAAAGAATTTCGGTTTAACTCTGGTTTATTTGTAAAAATTCGGCCACTCATTTTGTGGCCTTCTTCAGGTACAATTCAGTTAAGATTACAAAGGTTGTTACATCTGTGAGAATCTCAATCTTTAAGTTATTTAGTACAAGAATTTGTTTAGGTAGATAGATTTATTATGAATAAAATCGTTTTGTAAAATTTAAGTTTTCATTTTTTTTTTTAAATCAAAGATTAATCAAAAGCTATGCAGAGCATAACTCTTTAGGATTAGTGATGCTAATACCCATGGCGTAAATATTAACGGGTCTTGAATAAGAAGGTATTTAAATGTTTGCGAACCTCCTCTGACGATTCATGCATATTTAAAGAGAGTGCTTTCTTTCGTTCGGGGGAGACTTTGAAAAGGATTCTACACGATTGAACGAAAAATGGAGAGTATAATGGCAAGTGGAGGCGAGAAGAGGCTATGGACTTGAGAAGAACACGTTCCAAGAATAAAACAGATCCACAAGTACAAAAAAACTAATAGGCAAAAAAGTAAAAGAAAAAAATACTAAACTTGGATAGGAATAAAAAATTTATTAAACGCAGTTCTATTCTTGTTTTGGCTCAAGGATGCTTAATATATTATCAACAACAACTTGAATATTTGTTCATTGATTTAAGAGGGATCAATAATGTTTTTAGGAGGAAAAGAAAAATCCCAGAAGGGTACAAAGCAAAAAGTTAGATTAGTCCTTAATTAAATGTAAACAAGTTATTGATGATACATTTTGTTATAAATAAATATTTATCATCAAATATTGTGTGAGGATAAGCAACCTCGAGTTGGAGGAAATTACGTAGCCCATGGGCTAAGATTTGATTTAATGAGGTTCTGGAAAACAGCCCCTTTAATAAAATATAAAGCCTTTAAATATTTCATCAAAATGATAGAGAAGTAAAAAATTTTATTAAGCCATTAAGAAAAGGAGAAAAAAAACACAAAACCTTTTAAAGAAATTAGAAATGAATAAAAACTAATCAAATTAATTTAGATTTCATATACTTGATGAATCTGAAAGATTATTCAAAAGATGTTGATATGACGATTAAATAAAAAAAATACGCCTGCAGCCTGAAGATGGCAAAAATGCGATTGCTATTAAAAATCCACGATAATAAAACAGTGTGTTTTTTATTTAATGTCATATCATCTTTGTTTACTAAATATCACGAATCGTACTAATTTCAAACTTCTTAAATTAATTAATTTCTTCATTCATGATACCGAACAACAGCCACCAGGATCAATGTTGCTAAGTAACGCCAAGCGGTGGTGAAAACGGGATAGGTGCCCCTAAACAAGACGTTAAAGCGGAAGCCATCGATCAGGTCTATTCTCTAAAAACAAACGTTAAAATATAAAATAAACAAATGGGTGTTAAAAAAATAATGTAAAAACAATCAGCGTTAAAAAAATGCTATTCTCTAAACAAAATTTTAATAGCGACGTTAACATGTTGCTTTTATTTCAAAGCTATCAAAATCATAACCTTACTTTTTAACTTAAGTTAAGGACGCCATTTTTATTTTAAACACGACGTTAAAATATTAAAAGCACCCTCTAGACATGGCATTAATTTTTAACACTTTTTACTAAATGTTAACGCTTTGGCTTTAAAGTTTTTATTTACAGAATAGCTATTTGAGGCAAGGAAGCGATTTTAAATAGCATTTTTTAACGCTGATTGTTTTTACATTACTTTTTAACACCCATTTGTTTATTTTGAATCCTAACGTCTGTTTTAGCCCTCGGGGCTTGGTGTAGAGGTTAGCGTGCTAACCTCGTATACCAAACGTCGCGGGTTCGGAACCCAGGCAGTTCGATGATTTTATTTAAGCCACTTGGATACCAAATGGCTTAAATAAGAATGCCTGGACCCCAAATAAATATATATTATATAAATACGAGTATCGTTTAAAGTCTTAAATGGCCTAAGTTGCAGAAAAGACTGTATGTATGAGTGTGTGAATGTGAGTGTGAATAAGAAAAAAAAAACGTCTGTTTTTAGAGAATAGACCTGAATACGTTGTAATAAAAATAAAATATAAAATTTTATATAGTCAAATGGCTCAGCAGCCGAAATGACTTTGTTACATGACAATGAATGAAGAAACCGGCAGTTAGTTGAAAGTTAATAAATTAAATTTAGTTAGAGGTTGCTATTTTTTGTTATTTTAATATATGTTCTACCTTTTTAGATGGTAATAAAAATTATATTAATGATAATTAATATTTAATATAGGTACACTTATTTCACAAACAAAAACTTGAAACATATCACCTAGTGTATTATTCAAAATATATTTTAATGCAATGTTTCAACTAGATCCTACGGTCGAGAGTTTAAATTTAAGAAAAGGAATTCGCCATTTTAATTTTTTCTTTGCTCCTTGAATACAAGTTTTTGGTTGGTGAAGGTGTAATAAACGTAAAATTTATTTAGCAGTTTATGATTTCAGGTGTGGTTTGAATTTTTTATCTAAGAAAAGGCAAATAAAAAAAAAAATAAAACATACTGACACTCCTAAATCATAAAACAATAAATAAGCCTAAAGTTTATTGGTCATTTAAATAAGCCAATCAAAAACTTGTATTTAAAGGTCGTTGAAAAAAAAATATAAAATGGCTGATTTAACCTTAGTTAATTCTTAATGCATTTGGTCGAATTCTTGGAAGTAGAAATCAAATAAAAGCGGTTTAGAGGTGGTCACTGAAGAGGGTTTTCGCTTTGAATCCCGCGTCCCCTCTTGAGTTCAATAGGCACGTAATACATCCCTTTCTATTATGGGGGTTTATAATGCATATCGATCCCTAAAGGACAAATGGGAGGGAGGTGACGAAGGGCCGTCTTGCTGGTCTATCGGGGATTTCATCGAATTAACCACCAAAAGACAAGACTTGGGGTTTAATCTTAGCATATGAGAAAAAAAAATATTATCAATACCGCAATGAAATCTCAAGAGAAATTTAATAGAGTTTTTTTTTTTTTTTGGTGGCTGGCTAAACTTTCTCGGGTCAAGTTTACAAACATGTTTTTAATCTTATCTAAACAGAAAATAAAACTAAGAAGAAAATCCCTTAGATGTAGTTTAGACAGGTTTATATCGCTATATTTTTTTATTTAAAGTTGGATAGATACATAAAAAATGAAACTGAAAAACGGAATTTAAGGGAACAAAATTTAAATTTAACTAAATAATTTCTACTATTTTTTTAGGCCCTAGAGAAATTGAAAAATTATTTCATTCTATTTGAAATTGTTTAGTATAAAAATTTATCTTTTCTAATGATCAAAATTAAAGCTAGAATTTGTATGCATCGAAAAGACAGCATTTTTGAATAAGACAAACATAACAAACAACATGCCTTCTAAATTTATTTTTTTTTAATAAACTAAATTGAACGAATAATTGGATACATATTTTTCTCAGCCCTGATAAGCTGCTACATCAAGGACCAGCTCTCGAGTACCCTGCTTTAGGACGTTTTTGATATTGGGATTAATTTTGGACCATTAAAAACAATGAGTCATTTTAAATAATTGGTGATAATTTAGGAAGTAAAATTGGCCTAACAAAAAGTATTTGATATTTGTTCGGTTTATACTGCTAATAATTATTTTATTTAATTTAAATATTAAAAAAAATATTTTTCAAAGTTCATCTGAGAAGCGCTCATCCAGAGAGAAGAAGATCAATGAAACATAACCATAAAAATAGATAAAATATCTCCAACATGTTACAATGACCTCTCCTTTGAAAATAAATTTTACGATCTCATTCCAGAGTTGATGAGAAATAGGGGTGGGGGGCATGACCTGAATTGTTCATAAGAGAAGTTCAGGTCAAAGATATTTAGTTGCTAGGAGAGCATGGATGCTAACAAAAACTTATTCATCCCTTTCATAAACCCCTAAAGAATATTTCTTAGATTTATTTTATCAACGAATGCAACTGTAAACAAAATCCACAATGAGATAGCTACCGGTAAAAAGATAAAAGCAAGAAAAATTGTAAACATAACACATTAATCTGTTATAAATAAGATTTACTGAAATTTATATTTTATGGGGTTATAAGCATATAGCTGAAGAAGGTTTGTTAAAAGTGTAGTTGACGCACAGTATGAGAAGAAGCTAAAAAGATGGCCAAAATCAAATAATGAATTTAGATTTAGACAATATATAAAGGTTACTCTCTGATTACAAATCTGAAGTCAAAATTATTGTATTACAGTAGCATACCGATAATTCGTATGGCCACGGGACCGACGGTTTGGTTCGAATTATCAGGAATACCAATTATCGGAAGTACAAAATTTAAAAAATTAAAAAACGTTAACGCGAAGACTGAATTGGAAAAGAAAAAAAAATGTAAAGCGGCCCCTAAACGATCGATATTTACGTCAATATATTCCACAATATTTTGTACAATAATATTATATGGCTATATATATTGGTTCCCCCAATTTTTCAGACCTCAAAAGCTCCTATATACAAATTTCTGTTAAAATCTAAGTTCATTTTGAGGTTTTAGCCAGCTTGTTGACATTTTATCTCACTATGCAACGTTTTTGTGATTTTCTTCGAGTTTCGGTTCAATTCCAGATAGTGCTACTTAAGCTATTTAAAACAATAATCTCGAAATTAACTATATATTTATATTTTTTTATATTAAATCCAATCATATTGATTTTGCCAAAAAAAAACCCCATTAATGAATCCTTTTGTAATAGAATAGAAGCTTGCTTTGTTTACAATTAGCGTAACAGTTCACTCAAAGTCGTGAGAGTGTGTGGGTAGAGTAAAAAAGAACACAAAGGTGTAATAGTACACAAGAATTGTGCAAAAAAGATAAAATTCATTCGCAAAAAAAAAAGGTTTTCGAATATCTGACAAAAAAAAAAAAAAAAATATAATTACTTTGTTAAAAATAAAAATTTGATGTACCTAAAATGAAATTTGAACTTTTTGTGCTTAAAGAGACATCGGCAACACAATTTTTTGGTTATAAAAGCAGATAAAATATTCTCTCTGTTTATTTTTTTGTTAGTAAATTTAATATTTGAGAAAGAATAATTAAAAATTATTGTTAGTAACAATAACACTTTTAAAGGTTAATATACATAAACATAACAAACATAGATTAATTAAAAAGAAGCATTAAAAAACACACAGCCATTTGAAAAACAACATCAAGTTGTTGTTGTTACTTACATCTTATTTCTGTGAAGAAGGAAGGCAGCATGAAAAAAAAGAAAACAGAATCAGTACAGAATTGAAATAGTAGAGAATATACAATAAAAAATATATAAATACAACAACGACCATTTTGTGAGTTTTAGAAAGAAAAAAAATTATTTATAATTATTATGCTAATTTAAAGCAGATAATTTAAATTCAAGAATAACAAATTATGATTCGAAATATAATCAAGTTTATACAAGAGATCAATGCACCTGATGATATCTGCTATTTTGGATTTAGCATTTATTCTGTGTTTCGATTTTATACTGAAAATAAATAGAAGGATAGAGCGAATTTGAATTTTAATCCACAAATGATGTTCGATAATAATAATAAGCAAGAAAAAAATGTGATTTTAGGTGAAATTGGTTCAACTTGTTCGCAAATATTTGGGCTAGGTTGTGATGAAGATGGAATGGAAAATCAGATCTTGTCGACGTTTCGAATGTCGGTCTTCAGGGCGAATTAGATGTTAGATTCGTATATTTATAAAGCAAATTGAAGTTTTCATGTTTTTTTATTCTAAAGTTGAGAGCGACAGGCACTTGAAACGTTGATAAAATATGATTTTAGTTTTTGGCTGTCGCTTAATTCGCAACTGTCTAGTTCAGTGTTGCTCAAATCATTTGTAGCTGTAGTTTTTTTCTTTGATCATCTCATCAAGGAGGTAAATAAAAGTTTGAATAAAATAAACATTTTTAAAAATTATCGTTTTATATTTCAAAATATTTTTTTCGATCTGGGTGACAAATCTGCGCAAATTTATCCCTTGTTTCGGCACAATCAACTACCGTCTTCAGAGCCAATTAAAATACAAAATTTAAGCAAACTTGTCAGCCAGATGTCTAAAAAATGCTCTGAAATATAAAACGATAATTTTAAAATTTTTGTTTTATTCAAACTTTTACCTTGAGGAGACGACGAAAAAAAAAAAACCTTTTCAATTTAATTAATTTGATTATATATTAATGTTTTTGAATTAACTTTTACTCAATGAATGAATGAATAATTTAATTTGCCAATAGAATAATTTCTATTTTTCATTTCACAGTTACACCTCAAAACAAGAAACATTTTGAGGTCATTTATTTTATAATAAATGTTTTATAAATTACATGTACATCATGTAATGCAATGCATGTCTCAATGTTGATCTTAATTTTATTACAAACAGTTGTCAAACTTGAAGTTTTATTTTATTTTAAGGATTAAGGAGGATCTTTCCTGGATAATTAGTTCAACTATTCTTCATTCTATTTGAGAGATTGAAGAGAGACATCAAGAACGCTATAATTGTAAACGACGCGAGTCGTCTAGAGGCTTTTAGAGTAAAAACTAGAAAATAGGTCAATGTGAGTTTTAAACTTAAACTAACCAAAAAAAAAAATATTTATTTAAGTTTTATTATAAATATTTTATTCGAAAGTAGCAAAAAAATTAAACCAGATTAAAAATATAATAATAAAGGCAATTTTAGTGAGGGGCTTTAATGGAATGCATTTGCACGGAGGAAACATCTGATTTCAAATATGAAGGGAAATGTTATATACACGCTAATAACGCATTAACAAGATGATAATATTTTATTTTTAGAAAGTAATCATAATTTTTTATTTAAATATAAATTGTTAAGATACTTTAGTTTGTCTATTTAGAAAGAGATAAATCTCAATTTGTAAAAGTGAAAATTCACCAATGGACATGGCAAGAGTATACAAATGTCGACAGATTTGTCATGAGTTGTCCAATTTGCTTGCGGGATGTTACAGCCCTGAAGCCACACCTGGTTCGAATCACCCCCCAGGGGCACCCAGGACAACCGCCCCAAACCAAGGGCTGAATAATAGATATACTTGTCTAGGACAAAACCAGGGGGGAGAAACTTTTAATGTCACTTCTTTACACAACTTTCTTGGTTGTTGTATTATGTTTGATCTGAGATGTGTTTTGACTGGTTGTGGAAGAGTGAAAATAAAGGGGATTGAAAAAAAAAAAGGAAAGGGAATGAGGAGGAACCACCAGACTGCGATTGTGGATAGCTTAGAAACAGCAAATCGATAAGAAGTAGTAAAGTCTATAAGGGGAAAGTAAAGCACTCGAGGGAGATTATATTCGGTGATGGATGCAATCGCAGGCAAATCCCTTGGAGGCCTTCTCTAAACGATAGGCATCCATATTACAAGTCTAAGAAAAAAAGTACTGGCGTATAATAAAGGAACAAGAAAAAAAGAAAAGGAAAAATGAAATGTTTTAAACAAGGGAAATCAAATTAATGGGGTGAATATGACATAAGAATTTCTTATAATACAGACTCTGATTTGATTACTGGAAATAGATAAAAAGCATAAAAATCTGGTATGAATGATCGCATTGCGAAACCTTCCGAAAATGAAAGTTGTCTTCTGTGCGTTTCTTAAGCTCGAATTAATAAACGATATAAAAAATAAAAACTTTGCATATTGAATTGCGTAGAACTCGCAAACTACAGCCCAAAACAAAAATATAAATAAACAAATGGTTTATAAATTTTTCAAATTCAAATGTACTGTCGGAAACTAAATATATCTCGACACAAAAAAATCTGGTGTGACAAGCACAGAACACAACTTTCGAATACCGAAGGTAAGAGAAAGTTGTGTGCTATGCGACCAGTAGTTTTTTTTAAAGAAACTGTTTTTTTATTTCAAACTCATTCCATTAATATAAAAATGAAAGGAAAAATATACAAAATGAATATTGTCAAGTCTTGCTCAATTTATTTTAAAAAGAGAGAGAGATAATTTAAAATTCAAATATCAACCTTTTTTTTGGGCATCTTAGTGGATTTGAAATGAATCATATATGCTCTTTTATGAATGACTAGGATTTTTTTTTTCAACTCTTATGTATTATTTATTTTTTTCTGTGAGGGGAATCGGCTTTGATATTCAATGATTTTATTTTTAATTTAATTTTTATACAACACATGAGAACGGCCCCTACGAATATTCTAAATGAAATAAGCTCTTGTTATAGAAACTCTTGGGCTGAACGCACACCAATTGAGCAAAAACGTTTTCGGACTAAACTTTTATGAGTAATCGTGGCCAAAACTGTTTTTTCAATGCTTTTCTATGGGTCAACGTACACCGAGATGGCAAAACACACTTGAGCATGATTCGACATCATTGAACAAAATGTTTTGCCATTGAAACGTCGGTATAGTGAGCTTAATAATTGAAATAATGTTCATCTTGTCTCGTATTTTATCACCTCTTATCTTAATCCAGCTTTAAATTCACATCTCTTAAAAGTAAAAATAAGACTCGTGAGAAATCAAGATTCAAAATTGTTTCTGGGAAGTAAAATAGCGGGATTTAGTTTGAGGGATTCTACATAAAGTTTTTTGTTGTTTTGCATTTTGATTCAGAAATTCTATTTAAACTTTTTGTTATTTTTTCAAATTCTCATCTCTGATAAATATTTTCGGATAAAAGAGAAGAATAATTTTGTATTTTTTTTTTTTTTTTTATAAAGGTGCGTACACATCTGCGCTCTGCTCCGCTCGCGAGCAGTTCGCGGCTCGTGTTCGTTGCTCGTTGAAATTATTTATTTTGACGAACCTGCCGCGATCCAAATAGATGGATCGCGGCGAGCAGCTCGCGAGCATCTCAAAACAACAACAACAAGCAGCTCGCGAGCGGAGCAGAGCGCAGATGTGTACGCACCCTTATATTCCATTAAAAATAAATATTCTTCTTAATGTAAACAATTTTAAATTGAACGTTAGAATAATATAATGTGAAATTCATTTCCATTTTCAAGGTATTCGATTCACCTCTATGCAAAATAGCAATGTCTTTGAGAAAAGTAAATAAATTCACAGTCTATATCTTATAAATTCCATTCCATAGACGTTTGAATTGGGCTTCATTAGTAACTAGAGAAATAGATTTCTTCTCTAAAAAAAAAAAGGATTCCGGTGCCGACACACAAAAGACGATCAATTCTAAGTTTCTAATAGGATTATAGAACCCCCTTCCATCAGAGCAAAAAGGTCTTTTAAGCAACTTCTAGACTAGAACAACACTTGGTTGGGAAAGAGGGAAACAGGCACTTTTGGAAAATATGCAACCTGAATTATTAATGGTGCAACTTAATCGAGAAGAAACGAGCATTGGGGAAAAAAGAGATTGAGTTTTTTTTCTTCATTTCCTTCATATTTCATTTTTGCCCCGATGGCTACAAAAACAAAGAGGAGAAAAAATATTTATATTGGCATTATTGGGAAAAAATTAAACACTATATTTTATTTTCTCTTAACTATATATGAATATATATAGAGAGAGAAAGTATTGGTTTCATGTCAAAAATTCGATGTCGAGATTTTGATGGATCTTCACGTTTTGAGGTCCCCTGAATCCAAAAAAGTGGTTTTCGCGACATGGTCTGTCTGTGTGTCTGTGTTCAATTTAAAGCATGAAAGAATTGAGCTAGGAGGTTGAAATTTAATCTTTAATTTAGGAAGCCACCTGAGGCATGAAAACAAGCTTTTGATCAAAATCAGCCAAAAGTACTTTACTGATGTATTTTTTGTTTTTTCGATTTTCTCAAAACTCACTCCAACGATTTTGTTGAAAATTAATAAATCAACTATTTTTTAGATGCTCTTTAAAATGTATATTCTCATTTTGCCTTAAAATTGTTTGAAACACACTTTATTCTAGTTTTTTATAGGAAAGATAGGAGAAATGGTTGCCATGGTAACAAAATATAATATATATAAATATTGATATTTTCCCATCTATTTATATAATTCTCTAATGTCCGTCTGTCTGTCTGTCTTTCACGCTTTGTTTGACCAAGAGGACCTTCTAGGGATTTCAGAAAAATTATTTTCATCCCGAAATTCCTATAAATTTTTGAGTTAACAGTATTAATTCCTAAGGTTACGATTTCTCCCATAGGAAATGTATAGAGAAATATTTATGTATTCTTTGCATTTGTGTATTCTATGAATGCAAACAAGCAGGCACTGGATTGGAATAGTAATAATTTTTTTTTTATAACTAAGAAAAGGTGAGGGCCGCCGCAGGAGGACTCGAGCCAGCTGAAGGAGGTCCAAGGGGGGGGGGCGAAGCCTGTCTAGACGTGAAGCTTCTCATAATTAAGAAAAGGCGAGTCCGCAGCAGCCGGGCGCCGCGGCTAGTGCTAATAAATTTTACATCTTGAATCCTAATACATGTATATCGGTGGAAACTAAATATATCTCGACACAAAAAATCTGGTCCGACAAGCACCGAAGGTAAGAAAAAGTTGTGTGCAGTGCTAGTCACACCAGATTTTTTTAATTCCGTTGATTTGCTTATCCACTGGGAATTTAAAGAAATTGGTGCCGTTTAATAGAGCTGTCTGTCCTTGGGTTTCGCAATTACATTAGGACTGAACAGCAAGGAGGAGCAAGGAGTAAAGAGCCAAGTACCGTATTATGCGGGGCAGAAGCTAAATGGCCGGATCAATCAGGGATGATTGCGGACCGCTCGATTGGGTTCACAAGTATCCCTTCCAAGACCTTCCCTTCTCATTCATTCTTAAACAAGTGTCAACTCTACCTAAATTTAAAAAAATTTTATTTCTACTGACCTTAAGGGTCAGTTAGGTTTTTCCTACTCTTAATCGTATTTCGGTAGTTGATTAATTGAACTTCTCTGTTACCTTTACTCCTTAAAAAATAATTAACAGCTAATTCTAATTATTAAAGAGTTAAATTGCAATTAAAAAAATATCCATGTTGTTGTTAATAGCATAAAAGATTTTTCACAATATAAATTATACAATTTAAAATTAAAATTGAATTTCGCCAAGTTGTCCTTGTCCCAAAGAGGCTTTCTTCCACTTCCCCGTCCTTTTGTCCATCGTTGTTGAGGTTGACTTCAAAACTTTGATGACGTCACACAACTCACTTTGACTTTGTTCTCCTCTCACTCTCTCTTTAATATCATTCTGAAAACTCAGCCTCCCCATCTCCAACTTCAGCCTTGTTTTCATTCCTATCAAAGTCAAAGAAATGATTTGTTTTTTAATTAACAGAAGAACAAAAAAAAGCGGGATGAAATCATCTTAATTGCTCCTTTGAATAAGTTTCCAAGGAGAGAAAAAAAAAGCTTTTAATGAAACATAACGAACAAAAGAAAAGAAAATAAGATTTTTAATAAATGTGCGAAATAAATTTAACAATAATTTTTTACTTAGAATTTTGTAAGAACTTTAACCTTAAATAGCAAAAATAAATAGGTCTAATTATATAAAAAAGCCAACAGTTTATTGCAAATATTTCGATTTGTCTAACACCAGTCGTCATGACTATGAACAATTGTAAAAATGTTTCGCTTTATAAGCCGTGAAAGAAAAAGCAACCACGTCCAACACTCGAGCGCATATCTTCACGGATTATGAAGCGAAACATTTGTATAATCGGAGAGGGTCACGTAAACTAATGATGACGGGGTAAGATCAGTCGAAATATTAAAAAAAAAAAAAATTCGGGAATAACTTCTCCGACTTTCTTGTATATAACTGTTTGAGTTTTTAAGTAATGGTGACCACACGCACACACACACAGACAGACATAATTCCAAAAATATATTTTAAAAAAATAAAGGGGTCTCCCATAAAATGTTTTTGTTGTAGAAAATTGCATTGTACTTTTTTTTTTATTTATGAAAATTTTTATATTTTTTTACTTTTTTTTTTAATTTTGCCAACAGCCATTGGGCTAAAAGTGTTATAAAAATTTAATTTTTATTTAAAATAATTTTCGCACTCGATTATAAATTCAATTTCCGGTTCTAATTAAAGCGAACGAATTTAAATTGAAATCAAATTATTAGAAATAAATATGAAAATTATAAGCGTAAAATTATTTTTAAAAATTTGCCAAAATAATTTAACAATTTGCCATTGATTATTTGTAATAATAATGATGAGTTGACATTTATTTTTTTATTTCCTCAAGCGAACCTTCCGGGTATATGAACCCATAGTATCTAATAATATCACCGGATTGGAAATATAAAAATGGCTTCCCCCATGAACTCGTCTGGCGTGCAGAAAATATCAAATCTAACAGGGAACTCTTCTTTCTTGGAAGGGAAGATAATTTTCAGGGATCTGTCTGTCCGTCCTTGTGTCCGAGGCGCCACGCCCTAGAAGAAAAGGGCCCTCCCCCCCCCCCTTCTTTTCTCATTGAAACATGGCTGGACATCTCGGGTGCACCCGCCCCCTTCCCTATTCATTACCAACGAGGGCTTTTCGGGAAGATTGCTCCTTGTTCAAATGGGTTAGAGGGCCTGTCTGTCTGTCTGTCGTTTGACTTTATTTTCAGACATGATTCTTGAACAACTGAGAAGGCAATTGTGACAAAATATCAAAAGTACTAACAGATAAAATGAAAAAAGATGATTTATATTTTTGTAATCAATAAAAGGCTTATGAGTCGGTCAAAAAATAACTAGCTGCTTTTTTTCATATCTAATCTAATCTAATCTAATCTAATTATATTAAACGAGCAAGGTACGTTTATTTGTTTGTTTGTTTGTTTATATATATGCATATCAGTTCTCGAAAACGGCTCTAACGATTTTTTTCAAATTTTAAATATATACTATATGTGGTCCCAAAATTAAATTGTGCTAGGTCTCATGTTTGGGAAAATTCGGGTACTAGTACTTTACTGGTGTACTTTTTTAGTTTTTTCTAATTTTCTCGAAATTTCCTTTAAAGATTTCTTTCAAATTTTAAATATTTGCTATTTCCGTGATAGAAAACAACATGCGCTAGGTTTCATCTTCAGGAAACATCGAGTACTAGTACTTTACTGGTGTACTTTTTTAGTTTTTTCAAATTTTCTCGAAATTCCCTTTAAAGATTTCTTTCAAATTTTAACACTAATTTTCTCGAAATTCCCTTTAAAGATTTCTTTCAAGTTTTAAATAGTTCCTAGTTGCGGTATAGAAAACAAATTGCGTTAGGTCTCGTCTTTGGGAAACCTCGAGTACTAGTACTTTACTGATGTAATTTTTTTAGTATTTTCTAATTTTCTTGAAATTCCCTTTAAAGATTTCTTTCAAATTTTAAATAGTTCCTAGTTCCGGTATAGAAAACAAATTGCGCTAGGTCTCGTCTTCGGGAAACCTCGAGTACTAGTACTTTACTGGTGTACTTTTTTAGTTTTTCCAGTTTTCTCAAATTCCCTTTAAAATTTCTTTCAAATTTTAAATAGTTCCTAGTTCCCGTATAAAAAACAAATTGCGCTAGGTCTCGTCTTCGGGAAACCTCGAGTACTGTACTTTACTGGTGTACTTTTTTAGTTTTTTTTCCAATTTTCGTTTTAAAGGTTTTATAATGTTCAAAGCCTAGTGGGCTTGCTTCCTGGTCAAACCCTCCCTCTCTTTACCCTGGACCAACAGATTTAACTCTCCACGAATATTAAATTTTAATTAATGTGCAATTTTGTAAATTTAATTTTTTATTTCAATAATTACAATGTATTTAATTTAATAATGTCAAAAAGGCCAATTAGTAGAAAAATACCTATTATTTAAATTATATTATTAAAATACTAATTGCTGATTATTATTAATTAATTTTATTGAAAATAATAATTTTTAATTGTCTCCAGTATTAAAGTTTTCTTCTGAGGCACTGTCTCCTCTAAGTATCCACCCAGTAATGTTGCTATTCCTCAAAACTTTCCCTGGACTGCTAGTTCTTATTTTGGTGTTTTTATTGATGTTTCCATTGAGGAGCAAGTTGTCTCGTTAACGATTATATATAATTTCTTTCAAATTTTAAATATTTTCTGATGTACTTTTTTAGTTTTTTACAATTTTATAAAAAAAAGACCGAGCTCCGGCTCGGTCACCCCGGAACTAATAAATAAGTAAACAAAGTTGCCATATAATATAATTGGACCCTGTTATGCATTAGTGTGTCAAGCGCCAAAAAATTGAGTTAAGCACGGAATATTTTTCAAATGCTATAATTAATAGTATTTTTTATGAAATATGTCCTAAAAAAATTTATATTTAATGTTACGGTACTTGCACAATTGACAAAAAAAATTATATATAATCCAATGAAAACAAAAAACTTTAATGTTAATTTTCTCAAAACTCGGTAGCTGGCGCTTGACACACTAATGCGTAACAGGGTCCAATTAAACCATTCACACATTATTATTATTTGAAATTCCTACCGAGATCCCCGTTTATTTACCCGAGGTGCTTCCGTAAATGAAGACACACCTAAAATACAACCGACCCCGGCCGTAACCATCTCCCGGCACCCCGTGAAGTTACATCATTTTCTATCTCTAACTCCTCATCCTTCGTTCATTTCTAGCTAATGAACTAATCCTGTGACTAGTTCTACCCGGTTTCTTTTATTCAACTTCTTCTAAGCTATTGAGAATGCCCTAGTTGAGGAGGGACTCCCTCAGCACCGGTGTGTAGCCTACTCCTTTCGAAGAATGCATCGTTGAGAGGGAACCTTCTTTATGTCCCTTCCACAGGACGGGATGTTACAGCAGCTCTCTCTTCTCGTAGAGGCCATTGAAGAGTACATGTATGTATTAAACAATGCTTATATACACATCTCGATATTATAATAAATCAAACATTTTTTGACAATTGAAGAAGAAGGTGTGTAGACTCATTGCTATTCTGCGCCCTTTAATTCGTATACCACTTAACTTGTTATTGCAGATGGTACTTCAATTACATTAAACAATGATCACAAATAAAAAGTAATTCTACAAATTTTTGTTGTTTTTCAAAATACAATTGCACTTATTACACTTTTTTTTTAGCTTATTAACACATGCTGGAAGCCTTTTTTCGGCTTTCATCACAGCCTCTGATAATTAAAAGCGTTTTCTCCGGAGTTGTTAATAGAGGTGATTATTTTTTATTAATTTATGATCATTCTTTATCGAATATATTAATGATAATGTTTAGTAGCGATGACAAGAAAATCTGAATCTCAAGAACAGATAAATCAATTTCCTTGATTAATGGATGATTTAATATTTCAATAAACATGTTAATAATATCTACGACAACATTTATTAACTTTGTAAAAGCATTAAAAAAAAAAACACTCGTGCTATGAAATTTATTTATCTTTAAACAATAAATTATTTCCACCCTCTTATTTCTTGCCTTTTAATTAATCAATTCAACAAAAACATGGGAAAGAAATTTTTCTAGAAATTATTTAATTTGTTTATATGAAACCTCCGGTGAATTTATTATAAACTTCTCATTGATATTTTAAATATGTATTTAATACTTTCCCTTAATGAGAAAAGTTGATCCATTATAATTTAAGTTTCCCCCTCTTCTGAATTGTTATCGTTATCCCCCCCCCCCCCCCTATTACTTATTATCGTTGGGTTTCATTTCCAAATTACTTTACTTTTTCTTTTTGCCGAACATCCCTAATTTAATTCACTAGTTTTTTCTTTAATAATTGGTGAGACACCATCAGGGTGGATTTCACCCCCTTTATTGTGATGTCATCCATGCTTCCCCCTCTTGTTTGCTTTACTAATTTATTAGAAATCAAGTTATATTAATTTTCAAGAGACAATCAGAATATTTATAAATCCTTCCGACAGATGATTATCACAGCAAATTATTTGTTTACGAATAATAAGAAAAATTTATTCTGTTAGTGACTATAAGCTTACGTTTTTTTAATTTTCAATTATCAAATTAATAAATATGAAATTTTCCGCACATTCCCAGATACATTAGTGGATATTCTTATCAGAAGCTCGCCCAAGGGACAAAAGGGCTTTATCCAACGGCATCATAAAGCTTAATGGAATACAATAAGATAAACATAATTTAGTTAACGCCTCACCAAAGGACGGCGGACTAATGCCGCCCTTTAGATCGAAGAAAATATCAAATTTCAGATCACAACTTGTGATAAAATTATATGGGAATTATGAAATACTTTCCCTCTTTAATTTCCGGAATTAATTTTCGTTTATTTGAAATAATGATAAACAAAAAAATTGAGTATTAAACGATAATTAAAATTTTGGAAGGGGTTTTCATTTGCAGGGAGAGTGCTTGTGTGAAAATCCAACAAAACAAGAAGAGGTATTTTTAATTCAAGAAAATTTTAACCATTTTTATTGCGAACATGTTCGATTTCGAGAATTTGATGGAAATACTTGTTTTGAGTCTCTTGAGTCCAAAATGGTCTGCGTGTGTAACGATTTTAAGGATGGAAGAAATGAGCTACGAGATGGAAATTTTATATTTAAGATAAGATTTTAGATAACCTCCCGGACTGTTCAAATATGGTTTTGAACAAAATCGGCAAAAAATTGTTTCTAACAATTTTGATTAAAATTCATAAATCAACTATTTTTTAGATGCTCTTTAAAATGTATATTCTCATTTTCTTCTCAAAATTGAGTGAAGCACACTTTACTCTTGTACTTCATAGGAAAGATAGGAGAAATGGTTACCAACATTCGTAGCTCAGCGCCATCTTTGAAACGCAAGTGAACAAGTTTGGAAGCTTTGGGAAACTAAATATGTCCCGACACAAAAAATTCTGGTGTGACAGGACAGTACACAGCTTTCGATTCGAGAAAGTTGTGTGGTGCACAACCATCACACCCGATTTTTTTTTATTATTATATTTATAAATCAATATTATTTTTTGACCCATTTTCATAATTCTTCATTTTTTTTCTCTATTGTGTTTTTGTCTTCTTTCATTTTACCACTTAGAGTTCAAATTCATTTTTGGAAATTATCCAATACTTTTTTCCCAGTCTGTTTTGGTCACTGTTTCCTAAAAGCTCCCTTTTTAAATGTTTTACAAAATTCTTACAACCATTTCGCTTTTCCACCCCTCCTTTTCCTGATTGTTTCCGACTCAGTTTTTTTTTCTCTTTTTCGCTTTTATCGACTTTTTTTCTCTATTCAACCAGCTCGGAATATTTTTTTACCCTTTCTTCAAAGATTCAAAAAATGCATCCATTTCCGTAGATACATTTTTTGTTACGTTTTTCATTTGATAATATTTTTTAGTGAATTTCTTTATAATGAATTTTAATTAACATTTTATTGATATTTATCTTATAAATTACAAAAAGGCAATGTAAATGTATATAAAGAAGAACTCAAGTTGCAAAGATTACCCTTAAAACGAAAAAAATTACAAATTTTATATTTCTCTAGAAAAGTTGTTTAATTTTTAGAGATGGTCTGCTCAGGACCGGATTTAAGAGTATGCCTCCTATAGGCTAAAGTCTATTTGCCGCTCCCTCTGTAGTTCATATTTGCTTAATACATTTGTTTTATACAACAAAAGAGTCATAGTGTTTTCATCTTTTTTCTTATTCTTAAATTCGTACGGGAAATATTATTAACGTCTGAAATACTTTATTTTCCCATCTGCCGCCCTTGAAATTGTTGCCCCTCTAGGCTGCAGCCTTTTTAGCCTATTTAGAAATACAGCCCTGGGTCTGCTCTTATCAATTTATTAAATGTCTCAAAAATTAAGCTCATTATTTTCATATCCGAAATTGATATACTAGGATAGACTAGGTAACAACAAAAGTGCTGCCTATTTCTTATAGAAATGTAGTTTTTATATTATTTATTCTAGAAAAAATGCGAAATAGCAAAACAAAATCTCTATTTTTAAGCTTACTATATCCCTTCCTCGAAACAGTCATTCATTCATAAGTTCTAAATAGAAATGAGTGATGTCAGGAAGAGGCAGGGATAAAGTCTATTCTTTAACCCCTAAATAGGATTGTGATCTGTATATCCCAATAATTGAAGGGGTCGACTGGAGGTAGTGCTAACCCACAATTATGACAAACCAGACTTTTCAGCACCATCACTTGTGCAAAGGTCTGTACTAGTTGTACAATTTGTTTCTCAACCTTACATTGCCATTAGAGATTCGAGTGCTCTGAGAGTAGCAAACAAACAAACTTCCCTATTGATATTTTGTTTGTTTCCAAAGTTTAAAATTGAAATATCTCAGGACTATATATATATTTGTCAGAACTATATATTTGTCCGTTAGCACTATCTGCGCTCGACCCATCAATTATTGGAAGCACCTTTATGGATAAGATTTCTGGACCGAGACCAGTCAGACTAATAAGAATCCTTTTCAAATTGAATAGTTCTTGCGTGTGTTTGATTTGAGTCGTTAAAGTATTTGTAAGAATCGATAAAGTTTCCGACATCTCCACCCCTTCTTGATCTGTCGACCAAGATCTCGATGTCACTAAGGATTTGTCAAGCAACGAATTATTGAACGTTTTTACAAACGAAAGAGAAAAAAAAAGAACGGAGGGGAGTAAAGTCGGACAAAAAGATAAAGAGAACATCTTTTTTTTCTCAATAAATAAAAAAAAAAACTTAAATTTTTAAAAGATTAATTTTGTCAAAAAAAAGGTAAGAAAAAAATAATTGTTAAATCATTGACGATCAAGTTGGATTTTAATTTAATCTTAATGATAGGCGAAGATGAAATGATTTCGAAATAATCAATCAGTGTCTTTCTACTCAAAGTATATTATAGTTTAATAGTTTAGGAACACATTATATAGAATTTCTTCAAGGAAATTTGCGAGCCATCAAACAAATTAGCAACTTCCTTTGAGATGTTAAATTATTAGTATTAATAATATAGTTGAAAGTGTATGTGACATCAATTTATATAAGAAAGAAATATTGATGAAATTAAAATTAGCAAAGAACTTAATTTGAATTGAAAAAAAAATTAATGAGAAATAATTAAGAAAAAATGCAGGCATGTGAAGAAAGTTCTTTCTAAAGCTTTGTTAGTATAGACCTGAACAAAACAACGAACCTATCATTAAAGAGAGGGAAGAATGTAAATTAATCACACCGAACCGAACAAGCAACGGAAAGTGTTCTCAGGCTTATTTGCAAACATCTGCTCTCTTTGTACATTCACCATTTTGTCTGTGATCCCGTCCAAACCTGTGAACACGTCCCCTTTGGTGATACTATAATTTTAAATAAACCACAAAACGAAAACCAACGACCCAGTCTTAATTTGTATCTGAAGTAAATTAAAATTATAGTATCTTTATATACCCTCGTGAAAGTGTTAAATACATTTCTTTTGATGTTTTCAAAAAAACCGACAACTGATGGACAGAGGGAACTCGAAAAGGCAAGATTTTCAAATCAGTTTGCAAACGCGTTCGAGATCTCGTCTAAACGAGTGTTCGGTTCGTTGATCTCTTAAGCTCAATGTTCAGATCAGTACTTTACAGACCTTAGAAGAAAATTTATTGTTCCCGCTAGTAAGAGTAGACCACATTAAAATTATTCTCAATCAAGTTCTGCACTCCTTAAGACCTTTCAAGAGTAAATAGATATAAAATTTGCTATATTTAGTTTACAAAAAGATCACGGTGATTCAGTCAAGGGGGGGGAGGAGTTTTTCGGGGGCCCCCCTCCCAGGGGAAGGTAATCTGGTGTGACTGGTCGAAATACGTAGTAGATTTGAACACATACCCCGACAGACCATTTTAAAGGACCCACTTTTTTGGAATCAGGAACCCCAAAACGAGTAGAACATCTTCGACATAGAATTTTTGACACGATCACAATATTACATATATGTGTGGGAAAATATTTATATTTTGTTACCATGGCAACCATTTCTCCTATCTTCCCTATGAAATACAAGAGTAAAGTGGTCTTCAGAAGATTTCAATTGCAAAATGAGAATATACATTTTAAAGAGAATCTAAAAATTAATTGATTTTTGAATTTAAAAAAAAAAATCGTTGGCAAATTTTGAGAAAATCGAAAAAAACTGAAAAAGTACATCAGTAAAGTACTAGTACTTTTTGGCCGATTTCGATTAAAAGCTTATTTTTCCGGTCCCGGGGGGTGTTTAACTTAAATATAAAATTTCAACCTCGTAGCTCAATTCCTTCATGCTTAAAATTGAACACACACACACCCACCCACCCACCCACAGACAGACCATGTCGCGAAAACCACTTTTTGGATTCAGGGGACCTCAAAACGTGAAGATCCATCAAAATCTCGACATCGAATTTTTGACATGAATCCAATACTTTCTCTCTATATATATATTACATATATACATAGGTAAGAGAAAGTAAAAAATTACCACACACACACACAGACATCATTCCAGATGGATTCTGGAAACCTCAAAAGGCATTTTGGCAGCTTAAGTTCAATTTTGATTTTTTTTGCAATTACATTAACTTTACCTACGGTTGGTGGGCAAAGTTAAAGATAGTTTTAATCAAACAACCCGTACAAGGATCACCCTCTTTATTAACTTTACTATATAAGCCAGTAATTTTTTTGAAAAAAAAAAAAAAAAAAAAATTTAATCCTAAAATCATATCCTCTTTAAAAAAAGTTTGAGAAAATTTAATACATTTTCTACATAATGTTTTTTTTTTTTTCATTTCTTCCCCCATTCCTTTTTTTTTTAATCTCTCATTTTTGAAGAGAGAGAGAGAGGGTGTAAGAGAGAGAGAGTTAATCTCTTAGTTTGTATACCCCCTCTAAAGTCAGGACACCAATGTCATTATGTCGCAAATCCCCGTGGAAGGAGAGGAAGAGAGAGAAGCCCTGTCTGTCACCTTCGACGGATCATTTTCTCAGGGCTTAGTGCTTAAGCTAATCGCTCTCCAACTTAGGAACCCTTGACAGCTGATGCTAATGTAAAACTTATTAGTAAATCGACCCTGAATTTTATGCCGGCCCACTCGAGCTGGATAATATAAAATATATAGGCCACGGGGAATATGATATCTTCCCCTCTTTAAATATAAGAATTAATCTTAATATTTATTTTTCTTGACAAGATAAGTAAATATATTCGTCAAAAAATGCAACTAAATGGCATTGTAGTAGGTCAAAAAAAGTGAAGTATTTTTTTAATGTTGCCCTTTTTTTGCCCTCTCGGCTGCTAATGCCATTTATTTAGGGGTTTATTGAATACCAGGTATGTTTTAAATAAACAATAAGGAGGAATTCAAAATGCTGATTCCTCGGGGTCACCCACCAGAGATTTCATCCCGCTTGAACTTGAAGTTTATAGAAATTGACAAAAATTAAGGCTGAGGTCTCTTCTGCCAAAGCACGGTTGTATCTAGGATTGGTGGCCCCTAGAAACAAGCGTGTGGAATGTATTAATAATAAATATATTAGTACAGTGCAATTAGCTCCAAAAACGGGCAAACCCCAACATCCAAAAAAAAAAGTTTCCCTCCAGCGCACATTTGTTCTATCCCCTCCCCGTAGTATGTAATAAAAAGTTACACTATTTTGAGTGTCAGGTTATTACGGGAGGGGAGCGGTAAGTGGTGAAATGATGGTATTTCGCAATTTGCGCCAAATTTATCAATTCAAAAATAATCTAAATTAAATTACAAACAAAAATGGACTATTATATAAAGCTAAAGTGAACGGTTCATGAGATATAGAGGGGATAAAATTGGCATTGTTACTTTCTCTTACCTATATATTTTTATAGAGTATTGGAATCATGTCAAAAATTCGTTGTCAAGATTTTGAATATAACGTTTTGAGGTCCCCTGAGTATAAAAAAAGTGGTTTTCGCAACATAGTCTGCCCGTGAGTCTGTCTGTATATCTGTTTGTATGTGAACAAAGTAACTCAAGAACGAAAAGAGCCAGGAGGTTGACACTTCATATTTGAGTTAGACACCCTTCCTATGTAATCGTTTTATTAAATTTTAACCCCCTTGGACCACGTGTCCTTTTTCACAGATTTTTTTTCCCATTTTACAGGAATTATTTTTTATATAAAGGAACAATTTGAGAGGTACCCCCATTAAAAAATGCTACTTGAAAAATAAGGACCACCCTAATGCATTATTATGCATGCTTTTAAAAAAAATATTTTTTTCTCACCTACTATTGTAATATAAAATAAAATATAGGGTAAGAGAAAGTAAAATGATATGTCTTCATTATCTAAAACTCAGTGATTATGTATAAACGACAACAAAAGAAAAAAAATTATTTTAGCTTCAATATTAAAATGAAATTTGAAACTAATTTGAAATTCGAATTCCTGTAGGCTGAAAGTTAAAGTAAAGGCAGCCTATACTTGGATTAAGAGGCCTACCATTCATCGATTGTAAAGTTGTTAAAAAAAAAAAATAACAATCTTTAAAAAAAAAAATAAATAAAATAACACAGTGACATTTTCTAATTGAAACTTCATTAAAATTCTAAACCAATATTTTGCTTAAAAACAAAATTCGAACTCGAATATATATATGTTGTATGTATTTGTTTATGATTAAAACAGAGAGAGAACCTGGACGGCTGATAAATATTTATTTTGAAATACAATTTCGTTTTTGGAGTTATTTTTTTCCCAGAAAAATATTTTTATTTTATATATAAAAACTCAATTAATGTTTACTTTAATATTATAAATAATATTTATTTATTTATAATATAATCAAATTTGTTTCTCTATGTAGAGATTCATAAAATACATTTATATCGTACTATTTAATTAAATAAATAAAATAATTTAATAACAATATTTATTTTAATAAAAACAGTAGACTTGTATTAAATTTATATTTATTCTTGTATTGAATATTATTATAAACATGTATTTATTATTAATATGCAAATTAACATTAATATCAAATACTCGATTATTTTCTCACTATTCACTTTTTTCTTTATATGTATAATTAAAATCCTTTTTGGGCTTCAATAGAGCCATTAAAAATAAAAACATCCCTTGAGAGTTGTAGGCAAAGAGAGGGTTAATTTAATTTTTATATTTCCTTTTTATTTTTCAACCATTTCATTTTTCATTTAGCTAAAACAATCCAGATTTTAGTAATTTGATTTTGTTTTATACTTACGCTTTTTGTTCTCTATAATTCAAACTCTAATATGATTTATATTTAAATAAATAAATTTTCAAATTATTTTTCAAACTTGAATGTAAATGATAGGAAAAACTTGTGTTTGTAAAAATCTTTTAAATATTGAATATACTGTATATCTTCATGAAAAAAATTCTAAAGAATCTCTTCTTATATGGTCCCCGTTACGCATTAGTGTGTCAAGCGCCAGCTACCGAGTTTTGAGAAAATTAACATTAAAGTTTTTTGTTTTCATTGGATTATATATAATTTTTTTTGTCAATTGTGCAAGTAACATTAAATATAAATTTTTTTAGGACATATTTCATAAAAAGTACTATTAATTAGAGCATTTGAAACAATATTCCGTGCTTATCTCAATTTTTAATTTTTTTGGCGCTTGACACACTAATGCATAACAGGGTCCATATGTAATTAGAAATTTATTATTATTACTGTTATTGATTAAAAAAATTATAAAAATGTAATATAGACTCCTCTATTATTCTTCAATTGCGAAACTTTTATATTAACTTCAATTTCAAAGTTGGTATTTTTTTGTTTTTATATAACTTATTTATGAATAAATAAATTTTTATGGAAAAGAGGAGAAAAAAATTTCGTAATACAAATATAATATGAAGTTATTGGGTGTATTTTGGGGCTTGAAGGAGGATTTGGTCAGAAAAGAACACAAATTGCCAACTGAGCTGTATAATGTTCAATGTATTGGACTAAGCTGCGTTATTCCAACGGAATCGTAAAAGAAAAGAGGATTTTATCCTACATACAACAACAACAACAAAAAAAAGAGGAAAAAAATCAATGAGATTACAATTAAAAAGAATGAAATCGAGGTATTTATATATTTAAATTTTGCTGTTGTTTTGTTTCTTTTATGTTGCCTTAAAAAGAGAATTTTCAAGTTTCACACTCCTGCTGTAGATTTAAAATCTCTACCTGTTCTTCGTCTAGAGTACATAATCAACCATTTTTTTCCATTTTCTTAAAAAAAAAAATCGACCAAAAATTACTAGTACTTTACTGATGCACTTTTTCAGTTTTTTCCGATTTGCTAAAAATTAGCTCCAACGATTTTGATTAAAATTTAAAAATCAATTATTTTTTAGATGCTCTTTAAAATGTATATTCTCATTTTGCCATTGAAATCTTTTGAAGACCACTTTATTCTTGAAAAGAGAAAGTTGTGTGCTTTGCGACCATCACACCAGATTTTTTTTTAGCTTAAATTCCTGTCCATCATTTCTCTTATTTATCTGGCAAAATAATTCAATAAAAATTTTATTATTTTTATAATAGCGAAATTTTTAATTTTTGATTGGAAAATGTAAATTTTAATGGGTTTTTGCTGTTTCAATATTATGCTAATTCAATTTTTTTTTTTCGATTGATATACATGGTAGAGCTTATAAATAACATTTCATTCCAATACTATTATGAATTGAAGTATAAAAAAAATATATATTGATTCTCTTCAAAAAATAAATATTCAAATCTCTTAGTTTTGTAACTTAATAAAAAATATACTCTAACTTCTATGAATTTTATTGAGATATTGTGACCAAAGATAGTTCTTTCTTCAATCTTGATGTCATCGAAGTGTATTGGTTAGAGATTTCCACTCATTGGCGTAGCCAGAAATTTTTTATGGGGGGGGATCAAGAAATTTTTTTCAAAAATTTAAGATTATTTCAGGCTTGGGTCCCATGGGGGGGGGCGGGGGGGTTTGAACCCCCCCCCCCCCTATGGCTCCACTATTCAGGAATGCATTCCATTCCTAGTAAGCTGACATGAATCTTTTAAAAAAATAATAAGTAGCTCGGATTTCGCCCTATTTGCCTTTTTTTATTTATGCTTAAATTTACCAAATGATATGTATAGTTTCATGAAATTCTGAATAAAAAGAATTGTTAGCCTACCTATTTTCTGATTCTGTTTTAGCCTATTTCATCTAACCTTTTTACCTATTTTAAGTTCAAATACCAATTTCAATTTTTTACGACTATACATACCTAAATTTAAAATTTTTTGAATTATCAAGAAATATTTCAGAATAAGGTAATTACCCCCCCCCCTCCCCTCCCGAGATTTGAAAAAAAAAACTTTAAAAAAAAAAAAATTTATTTTAAATGTAAAATTTTAATTATACTTAAAAATTTGATTTGTATTTATATTCTCAACAACAATACCGAAATTAATGCCACCATCACACCAAATACCAAAAAACATCAATTTTTTAATTTTTTTATATTTCTTAACCTTTTCTTTTTTATTTCTACAACCTTTTCCTATTTTTTTTTCCTCCTTTTATTTTCCCCGACCATAAGAGACAATTTTTCTATTATTTCTCTCTCTCTTTTCAGTTATTAGTGTCAGACTTGACTTGTTGTGGTAACTTTCATGGGAATAATACTGAGATGGGTTCCTGTTTCCTTCCTCAGGAGGAGGCATCTCAAATAGAGTTGGATAATTTTTTACCATGAGGTGGATTGTTTTTTAAATTTGTTTGTCTTTTTCGGCATCTAAGGCCATTTAGACCCCATCCATATTTATTTCAAATGATTGGCAGCCAGTTCAAATGCCATAAATTTTTCTCGCTTGGAACGGGAAGCGAACCTGGGACTCTAGGCACAAGAAGCTAATGACTTCTCTCTGAGCCACGAGTCACGGGCATGAGGGATTTGAATTCGAGTTGTTTTCATTTCAGGATTATAAGCTTCACTGCTTTATCCTCTTAGCTAATCTCCTTCTCAACTATCTACCTTCTATCATTTATTAATAGTTAAAATTAGATTTAAACTGTCATCCGTAGGCTCTAGTTGAAACATTATGTATATAGGAGAAATTAAAATATCAATCAACAACTTAACGTTGTTATGAAATAACTTCAGTAGATGACACATTAGTCCAAATAAGTTTTAAGTGTTAAAAGTTAGTTTTTTAATAAATATCGAAACTCTTGATCTAGAGTTTGTAATTTATTTAGTTTGATGAACATCACCTTACGTTTTTGCCTACGGCAAATTAATAGACTATATTTTGTCTACCAATTTAATATTGATAGAATTAATTAAAAAAATCGATAAGTATTTTAAATTCCTCAATAAAAAAAAGCTTAGTATTTTTAATAGACAAAAAAATAATAGAAAAATGTAAATTCTTTTAAATAAAGAAAGTAAAGTTAAAATATTATAACAAATTCAAAGAGTTGGGAGGAGTGAGTGAAGCTGAAAGGGCACGCCCTCCCTCCTCTAGTTCCTCCCTCCACCTCTGATTGCACCAATGTTCGTTTATGAGAGGAGTGGCAAGTGGGAGGAGAAGGGGACCTAGAGGAATGTCAGACGGGGAAGAACTAAAAAAAAAAAAGGAAAAATTCTATTAAAAAGTAAAGAAAATTTATTTAATAAAGTAATTCTAGTTAAAATAGAAGACATTACAAATGCAAACCAGAACTGGGGAATAACATAAACCTATAACTTATAAATACCAGTCTGCAAAGTGAAAGTTTTAAAATTCCCTCTCTGGCTCCACCTATCTCTGACCCTAGCCAATCAGTGACGCGCATCTCTGACTCTGGCCAATCAGCGAGAGTGGTCACAGGTTACATACAGTGGAAATTAATTGCTAGCGATTTATATATAAGTAATGATTATTAAAGTAATGACCGCCATGAAAAAATATGGTGTGACTATACGCACCAGATTTTTTGTGTCGACATATATTAAGTTTCCGCCAACATTAAAATTCAAGATGGAAAATACCATGGTAACCTTTCCTATGAAGTACAAGAGTAAAGTGTGCTTTAAAATATTTCAACGGCTAAAGGAGAATATACATTTTAAAGAGCATCTAAAAAATAATTGATTTTTGAATTTTAATCAAAATATTTCGAAAGAATTTTGAGAAAACCGAAAAAAAAAACTGAAAAAGTACATCAGTAAACTACTAGTACTCTTTGGCCGATTTTGTTTAAAAGCTTCGTGTCACGTCTCAGGGGGGTGCCTAACTTAAATATAAAATTTCAACGTCGTAGCTTTTTTCGTTCTTGAGATATTTTGTTTACAGACACATTTTTTTTTTTTTGGTAAATCAAACCAATTCCAGACAGACAGACCAAGAAAACCACTTTTTTGGATTCCTGACTCCTGACCTCAAAACGTGAATATCCATCAAAATCTCGACATCGAATTTTTGACATCAATCCAATACTTTTCCACTAAATATATATTTTAGATAAGATAAAGTAAAAGGTCTACTTTAATCACAATTTCTTTATATGAGTAGAAATTCAGGCCATGTTTTCTATTGCCTCTTTCAACTCTCAAAGTTGATTAATGGCCTATTCAGTAGTGATTTAATAAAAAAAATTTTAAATGAAATTTTTACTTAATTATCTCAAGTGGTCCATTTGGTGTCGATAGCTTAAGAGACTCGATGAATAAATTTATGACTCCTAGAGGTCATTATAATAAACTTTAATTAATTAATATACAAAATTATAGGTTAACACCTATAAATAATATAATTGACTTAAAAGATGTAGTAAATTTACACCATTCCTCAGAGAGTAAACCTACAGAAAAACCTCTACCTTTTTTTTAAGCCAAATAATTTTATGGCCTATAAAAAGAACTGACAGGCTTAGCAGGACTGGTTTAATGGGTTCTTTTGGGGTGGGGATAAAAAGAACCTCGCTTTCCTCTTGACTAAAGATAATAAATTAATAATTTAAAAGACTCTTAATTGGAAAATCTTTAAATTTTTCTCTTCAAAGAGAGAGAAAAAAAAAGATTGTAATTTTTAAAGTAATTTGAAAATATAATTTCAAAGCGTGTTTGTTTTTCAGAAATCTCACTTGGATTAAATAAATATTTTTATCCTTACAAGAGGATTAGAATGGAATCTGAACTTGGATACGGGGAGAATAAAATTTAACAAATTCGCAAGCAAACGAGACGAGATTCTAATTAGATTTTCACAATTTTTTTCTTAAGTCTTTTTGGCATCTAAGTTCATGTAGAATTTTCATATAGATTAACGATACTCATTAATTAAATACAATGTAGTCTATGTGGAGTCCAGGTATATTTAATTAAACCATTTAGTATCCAAATAATTCATCGGACTGCCTGGGATCCGAACCCACACCCCATTGGCGCCAAATTTAGATCTCACATGTACCAAAAAAAATGGGTCTATTTGTTTTTAATAGATAAAAAATTTTCAAAACAAGCCAGGGGGGGCATTGGCCCCCCTACCCCCACTGGCTACGCCCATGTATGAAAACATTTGAGTACTTTTATTAAAGCTTTTGTGGTTTGAAATATTATTATTAGGAGAATTTTTAATTATAGACCACATTTTGTATTAAATATTTATTAAAAATATATAAATACTGTACAACGTTTCAACTGCTTATTCTGCAGCCGTTATCAAGTACAGTGCACTTGAGTCGGAGCAAGTGCACTTGATAACGGCTGCAGAATAAGCAGTTGAAACGTTGTACAGTATTTATATATTTTTAATAAATATTTAATACAAAATGTGGTCTATAATTAAAAATTCTCATAATAATAATTTGAGTACTTATATATACGTAGATATATGAGTTTACAAAATATATAGACCTCTCATCTACTGATGCTCCAGGCCCCCAACTGTCTCGGCACGCCACTGTCCGTTACCTTGTATAAAATTTAATTTTTACTTTAATACGATATTAATTGATACTTGACCTCATTCTTGATTCAAATAAAAGAAAATTATACTTTTAAAAAAATCTCAAATAATTTTATTTGATCAATATTCATGTTTTTTAAATATAATAAAAATGCATAAAAGTCGTAAATTTTTTTTAAGGAAATCTTTTATAGGTAGCCTAAGTTATTTTATATCTTGAATTAGCATAAATTTATATGATTATTTTTATTATTAAGATAAATAATTCAAAAATGCACTGTCTAGGACCTGAAAAAAAAACAAAGGGTCGGACTAAGCAGATCACACAACTTTGCTCATCCAATATTCAAAGAAAAAACGCAACGCGTTTGTTTATTTGTTTTGATTTTGCTCTGTTGCTATGCTAAATTTTCAAATTTAAATAATTTTTTAACAAATTTATAACAAATTAGTGTACTAATATAAGTTAATAAATATGTATGTGGTCTCAAATCCGGGAAAAAAGACAAGAATTAAATAAAAGATTTTAAATCAGTAGTCTCAAAACTATTTAATTAAGTAAAGAGTGGTATTTTGCTTACAAGCGAGAGATAGAGAGAGAAGTTGATTTCGTAAGATCTCAATTATCTCGGAATGACAAGCAACAAGGCATTGTTCTTGCACAATTAAGTTAAGGATAGGTGAGCGTAATTAGCAAAGATGATGAAGAAAATTCATAGGAGCTTAATCAGAAAGGAGATAGACAGATAGACAAGCAAAACTAATCCATCAGAAATGAACGCATCAATTTCATTTAACTATTTTTTGCTGTATACTGGTAAAAAAAATCATTAATTTCCAAAGAATATTAACGAGTGTCAAAAACAATTAGCAATTATCATTAACTTTTTTTTGGCATATTATTGCTTGTCGATCATAAAATTCATTATTAATTATTTATCAATCATTTAATTCAATACCTCTCTAAAACAGGATCAAATTATAGTGGCTTTATACAAATATTGATTAACGATAATTTAATTTATTTATTTAACGATAAAATTTACTCAGTTATAGAAAGTTTTTATTTAATCAGTAGAGACTAATAGACCTGGGAGGTCGCATAAAATTGAAGGCATTTATCTTGCGATGGTAAATAAATTTTTGAATTCTTTAGCAAAAATCTGGTGTGACTGGCCGCACCGCACACAACTTTCTCTTATCTTAGGTATTCAAAAGTTGTATTCTGTGCTTGTCACACCTGATTTTTTGTGTCGAATATTTAGATTCCGACATTACCGTACATTTGAATTCAAGATGTAAAATTTATAAAAAGAAAAATATTTATATTTGTTACCATGGCAACCATTTCTCCTATCTTTCCAGTGAATTTCAAGAGTAAAGTGGTCTTCATAAAATTTCAATGGCAAAATGAGAATATACATTTTAAAGAGCATATAAAAAACAACTGATTTTTAAATTTTAAACAAAATCGTTGGAGCGAATTTTGAGAAAATCGAAAAAAAAACTGAAAAACTAGATCAGTAAAGTACTCGTACTTAAGCATTCAAAGAAAATATTCAAATTTATATAGCTCTTGACCCGTGGCTCAGAGAGAAGACACTAGCTTCTAGCGCCGGGGTCTTAGAAAAAAATAGAGTTGGTGTTGATTATAAGCCTGAACTTCGTGGCATCACTTGTGGGTATTTTAAGAAAAATTACATTCACTTGACAAAGGATGTAAATAATTTGTATTAATAACAACGACTTTTTTTTTTTGTATAAAAATTTAATTTGCTCTTTGAAGGCTGAAGATGGTAGGGTTGATCCCAGCCGAAATGTTCCTAATAAAGAATGCCTAATTATCAAATCGAGGCTCAATTATTGGCTACATCCTCTTCCCTATTCAAAATACTTTTTTCAAAATTTATTTAAAATCCCCTTTTATATTAAGACAGATATTTTGAGACCGCAAAAAAGAGATATTTTTGAAAAATATAATAATATAGTCGACAAAAATAATTTTTTTCTTTCTAAGAATGAAGATATGAAATTCTAGAATATTTTTCATCCTAATTCAGATATTAGTTAGAATTTTTCCATCAGCACATTTTAGAGATATAGACAAAATAGATTTTAGTCGAAAATGGGCTCTAAAACGGCTTTATTTAGAATGTTCAAATTATTTTTACGCCGCACCCCGTCAAATTATGCAGATAGAGAATACATATAAATTTTAAGTTTCAGCCCAATCGGAGGTCATTTAGACGCTAAAAACGGCTTAAAGTTTCAAAAAATCGAAATTTTCAAGATTTTTTTTGCTTTGGTCACCCCTAATACAATTTTAGATACCCCTGAATGCAAAACACATATATGTACGATATTCTATAGTTCTTTGCTTTCTAAAAAATCATTCATTCATAAAAATCTCTAATTATTAACGAAATTATTAACAAAAACGTCACAAAGAAAAACACAAGTACACTCACTGGACGAAAAAATGGACCTCTTGTTCTTTTAGAAGTATAAAGAAAGATATGAGATTCAAAAATATTTTTTTAATAATATATAATAAAGTTAGTGCCCGTGACTCGATGCTCAGAGAGGATACACTAGCTTCTCGTGGATAGGGTTCGCTTTTTAATTCAATTGAAGTCCATTTTCTTCGACCAGTGAGTGTACTTGTGTTTTTTCTTTTGCTGACGTTTTTGTTAATTTCATTAATAATTAGCAGATTTTTATAATGAATGATTTTTAGAAAGCCAAAGAACTATAGATATGTACATATATGTGTTTTGCATTCAGGGGTATCTAAAATTGTATTAGGGGGACCAAAGCAAAAAATCTTGAAAATTTCGATTTTTTGAAACTTTAGCCGTTTTTAGCACGTCTATGACCTCCGATTGGCTGAAACTTAAAATTTATATGTATTCTAACTATCTGCATAATTTGACGGGGCGGGTTAAAAATAATTTGAACATTCTAAATAAAAGCCGTTTGCGCCCATTTTCGACTAAAATCTATTTTGCTCTATATCTCTAAAACTGTGCATGATGGAAAATTCTAACTACATATCTGAATTCAGGGTAAAAATGCACTAGGTTCACTAATCAGATATCTTGTGAAAAAAACCTTGTCGACTAGTGTAATTAGTCAACTAAAAAAAGTTTTTATAAATAAAAACATAAAACCAATGAGTTTGGAAAGGGTATAAAATTTTGACCTAACAAAAAGTATCCGATTATAGGCCTATTTATTATATGTATATTTTTATAACTGGACAGAGGGTTAGGTAATAAAGTTATCTCGGAAGATCGATAACCAGATAAAAGCTTTTTGCTAAGGTCAAGTGAAAGATGAAATTTTGATTGTTGATTCTCCATTATATAATACTAACAAGAGCATAATCTTTATTTGATTCCATTCAAAAAATTTTTTAAAATTAATAAAATGTTTACGGCATAAAAAACAAGCGAGCAACTTGTGTTAAGTATCGACTTTACTATTAGCATTTTATCAATATGAAGAACACCGTAGAGGAGTGGAAATCTTTTCATGGGCTCGATAACGATGAATACTATTAAAATGAATAATGAGGCATCGATGTCAATAATAGGCTATTGTGGGCGGAATTCTAATTTGGAAAATGAATGCTAATACAACACCTGTCTATTGGGTATTATGGTTACTCTTTGAATAGGATGAATTCAAACTGAATTATTCGCTGATATTAATTAACTGGAATTTATAAAATGATAGATGTTACATAAAAGAAAAAAATGTACTTCAACTTAATTTAATGGTCTGTGAATTTCTCCGAACCATTTCAATGGATATTTGAAAACGGGAAAATTGTTTTTGTGGGACTGTAGAAAATTTGTTTGAACATATTTTTTTTAAAGAAAAAATCTCCATTTCCACTTTTGGCTACTTACTAATTTTCAGAGCCTGCCTAAGGTGTGTGCGACATGAATAGATTCCAAATTTTTTTAAATTAATAAAATATTATTTTTTAAATAGTCAATTAAGAAATATTTTTACTTAAAATTTAGTAAATATATTTCTTGATATAACGATAATTAGTTTTATTAAGTTTATTTAGAAATAAATTGCTGGGAAGGAAAATAGTAGGCCTATCATTCAAGTAAAAAACATTGTTTACTCCTTCGACATACTTATATACCAAATAACAGAAAAGTAAGAGTAAGTTAAGTTTAAGTGGGTTTGGCTAGAACTCGAGTCGGTAAACACAAGTTAGGTCCCGGTGTGATCGTACCTTATTTCATATATCTTAAACGTTTCTTTTTTTTGGTCATTATTTTTTTAAAAACTCACTTTTTCAATTAGTGAATTTTTCATATTAATAATTTTTACTAATTGAAAAAGTGGATATCCACTATTTATGGGTGGTCTACTTTGCACATCTTAAAAAAGTGACTATTCACTATGAATTAGTAGTTTTTTACTAATTCGTTTTTAGAGAGTACCAGCAAATTTATAATTTCTTGCCCAGTAACTCCACGAAGATACAAGAAATTCGAAATGGCTAGACTGTGCGACCAGTCACACCAAATTTTTTAAAATTTCCTCACCTTAATTAAAACAAAGTGATTTTTGCCAACATAATTCCGTGAAATATTTAAAATCGTGATATGGTTTTTGTTTTTATTGTAATGAATAAAGGATTAAAAAAAGTTTATGTTTATTATAGTATCTAAAAATAAATTTATTATAATACTCACAAAATGGCTGTTACACTAATTATATAAACAAGACAAACTTCCGGAAGACTCACCTGAAACAAAAGAAAAAAAATTATTAGATCTTATTATTATTTTTTCATTAGAAACTTTTAGCTTATGAAGCCAATTCTCTTCTTCTAGCATATTTAGTAAAGAATATCAAATCACGTGATTGCTATTTTGAATTATTAGATAATAATAACTTTTGGTCAGAGTATGTAATTTTGGCCTCGTTAAAAATCAATTAGTAAAGGAGGGAAATAAAAGAAAAAATTTATAGAGTAACTGCAAGAATGAAAATGAAATTTTATTGAATGGGATGTTATTAAAACAGATGTTGAATTTACAAAAATAAGAAAAATTAAATTATTCCTTCCTTGACATAAACTATACAATTGAGTTTATAAATTATCCTTTGTGTAATATTGTAACTTCCTTTTAGTATTATCTTATTAAAATTAATAATATTATAGACTACTTTGGAATATAGGCCAGGTTATTCATTTTAATTAGCCCATTAAACATTAAAAGAAATTTAAAATAACATGAATAACTTCAAGTGTTTTTATTATTTAATCTGTTGAGTACCTGGATCTAAATCTCTTAAATTTTCTCAAATCCAAAACAATATTCCCAGATTAAATATGATATCTATTATAATAAAGAAGCTAAATTGTTTTATATTAATTCTCCTCGTAAAACAAGGAACATCAACGCCAAATACTTATTTATTGATCACCATGGTAACAAGAGAGAGAAAAAATTGCCTTCAGACACGAATCCAACCATTTACTTGAATTTGACAAAGTATGAGAACTTAAAAAGCTCTAAAAAAAATATTATGTCTTCATAAAAATGAGAAATTATTAAAACAATAGACATCATAAAAAGGAGACTATGACAAATTAACATTTTGGTTCTTTAGAATTTAAGTAAAACTTTTAGGTGGAAGGAGAAATAATGACGTGGACTATTATTAAATTGACAAAAAAAAGAATAATTATTAATTAAAGTTGGACAAAAGGGGAGCGTTATCATTAATTTGCAAATAAATTCAATTTTTGATTACAGCTTTTTTTCTATAGTATATGTAATATATAGTGAGGAAGTATTGCGATCATGTCAAAAATTCGATGTCTAGATTTTGATGGAAATATATATTTTGAGGTACCCTGAGTCCAAAATGGAATGATCTATAAAGTTGAAATTTTATATTTAAGTTAGGTACCCTCCGGGCAGTTAAAAGAAGCTTTTGAATAAAATTGACCAAAAAGTACTAGTACTTTACTGAAGTTTTTTTTCGAACTTCTAAAAATTTTGAGTAAATTGTGAAATTTTAAAGTTCATAAATCAACTATTTTTTTAAAAGTATATTAATAAATTTTTTCCTAAAACGTGTTTGAAGTACACTTTATTGATATACCTCTTTTTTAGTTTTTTTCGAATTTCTCAAAATTCGCCGGAACGGTATTGATTAAAATTCACAAATCAAATATTTTTTAGATACTCTTTTAAAAGTATATTAATAAGTTTTTTCTTAAAACGTGTTTGAAGTACACTTTATTTCCAATGAAAACATTCATAGCTCAGCGCCATCCGTGAAACGCAAGTGGCCAAGATTGGAACTAAGGTGCTACGGGAAACTAAATATATTTCGACACAAAAAAATCTAGTGTGACAGTACATTACACAACTTTCGATTACCGTAGGTAAGTAGTGTGATGTGCTTTAATCACACCAGATTTTTTAATAAAGAAAAAAATTTATGATTAGTTCCATAGAGAATTTATATATTTCTTTCATAATTTTGGTCATTTGGCGAGAGATTTTCTTTCAAGACACAAAAATACCTTTTATTTTAAAGATGAGTTCCTCATTTTACGAAATGTAATTTGCCAAAGATAAAAGGCTTCTTTCTCTCTCTCTATCTTTTCTTTTTATCTTTCTCACTTAAATCCAAATATATAATATCGACTTGGACCTTCTCTCTCTTTATTAAAACCTGAACAATTTGAAATGAATAAGATGTTGCCATATCTTCTAAACATGATTGGGTTTTAAGTAATTAATAGTTAATTAAAATTCAAATATTACAATTGGTTTAAAATATAATACCAATATTAATATTTCTTAGGACTCGTTAAGTTCGAATTCAGTGAATATAAATGAATAAATATTTTATCTTATCCAAAACTATTGGGTTGGCAAGAAAGTAATTTCGGTTTTGTAGTGTGAAATAAAACTCATTTTTTTAAAGAAAGAATAAACTTTAATCAATTATATATTTTTTTTCTATTTTGTTCAATAATCTTTTGCCATCTTTCTGGCAACTTTATTATTCCGCGCTCATAAAACTTCTGGTCCTTACCCAGGGCCGGATCTAGGGGGGGTGGTGATGCCCGCGCGATATCAGGGGGCGGAAATTTTGGTCTCTAAAAAAGGTAAAATATTTTTCGGAAGGAAAATTTGTTCGCGAAAAAAAAAATTTCGCAAAAATTTTAAGGAGGGGCGGCAAATTAAATTTTGCCCCCCTAAAAACTCTGTTCGCCTCCTTACCAGCAAAAAACTGTTCCAAATGCAATTTCAAGTCATTATCATTAAATGAAAGTTTTACCATGTAAAGAATTTTGTAAACTCCTAAATAAATGGTAATCTGATGGTGCCAGGTCAGGACTGTATGGGTTTTTTTTTTTTTTTTTTAAACATTCACCTTTTTCTATTCACACTCACACTCACACATGGCGTACCGAGGGGGGGGCGTCGCAGGCCCCCTGCCCATAGCCCCCATATATTTATAAAAAAAAATTTAATAAAATTTCTCTTTAAAAGGCCCGGGGCCCTCAGGGCTAATAAAAAACGAAAAATTTAGTTAAAAAATCAAAAATTAATGAAAATTTCTCTTTGAGAGGCCCGGGCCTTCAGGGCCCAAAAAAAAACCGAAAAATTTAGTTAAAAAATCAAAATTTAATCAAAATTCTCTTTAAGCCCGGGCCCTCAGGGCTCAAATAAAAACCGAAAAATTTAGTTAAAAAATCAAAATTTAATGAAAATTCTCTTTGAGAGCCCGGAGCCCTCAGGGCCAAATAAAAACCGAAAAATTTAGTTAAAAAATCAAAATTTAATGAAAATTTCTCTTTAAAGCCCGCCCTGGGCTCAAATAAAAACCGAAAAATTTAGTTAAAAAATCAAAATTTAATGAAAATTCTCTTCGGGAGTTCGGGACCCTCGTTTCAAGTAAAAACCTATTTAATAAAATTCTCTTTAAGCAGGGCTCAAGTGAAAAACGAAAAATTTAGTTAAAAAATCAAAATTTAATGAAAATTTTCTTTAAGAGAGGGCCCTCAGGGCTCAATAAAAAACGAAAAATTTAGTTAAAAAATCAAAATTTAATGAAAATTTTCTTTGAGAGCCCGGGGCCTTCAGGGCCCAAAAAAAACAAAAATTTTTAAAAAATCAAAATTTAATGAAAATTTTCTTTAAGAGGCCCACCCTAGGGCCAAATAAAACCAAAAATTTAGTTAAAAAATCAAAATTTAATAAAATTCTTATGCCAAATAAAAACCGAAAAATTTAGTTAAAAAACAAAATTTAATGAAAATTTTTTTAGCCCTAGTAAATAAAAACCAAAAATTTATAAAAAACAAAATTTAAAAAATTCTTTAAAGGCCCAGGGCTCAAATAAAAACCGAAAAATTTAGTTAAAAAATCAAAATTTAATGAAAATTTCTCTTCGGGAGGTCCCGGGACCCTCAGGTTTCAAGTAAAAACCTAATTTAATGAAAATTTCTCTTTAAGAGGCCCCGGGGCCCTCAGGGCTCAAATAAAAACCGAAAAATTTAGTTAAAAAATCAAAATTTAATGAAAATTTCTCTTCGGGAGGTCCCGGGACCCTCGGTTTCAAGTAAAACCTAATTTAATGAAAATTTCTCTTTAAGAGGCCCCAGGGCCCTCGGGCTCAAGTAAAAAACGAAAAATTTAGTTAAAAAATCAAAATTTAAGAAAATTTCTCTTTAAGAGGCCCCAGGGCCCTCAGGGCTCAAGTAAAAAACGAAAAATATGTTAAAAAATCAAAATTTAATGAAAATTTCTCTTCGGGAGGTCCGGGACCCTTGGGGTTCAGGGTATATGGTATTTTAAAAATATTTTTATTTATGGAGGAGAAGGATATTTAAAGGAGACCCCCCCAAAAAAAAAAAAAACAATATAAGGCCCCCTCTTCTAGTCCCCCGCCCCCAACTCCCTCGGTACCCCTGCACCACACACACTCACACGCTTTTGGCAACTAGGCCATAAAGACTTTGACGATAACCGTTGTAATAATATATATTTGGGGTTCAGGCTTCTTTTAAGCCCTGGATCCAAATGGCTTAAATAAAATCATCGGACCCGGGTCCGAACCCGCGACGTTTGGATAGGAGGGGCCACCCGCCAAACCCGGGGGCCTGTATGGGGTTATTAGTTAATATAGGCTACGTATTATTATACATAGGGTCCACATGGGCGTAACTAGAGAATTTGGCTGGGGGGGGGGCATGAGACCAATTATCCTCGCTGGGGGGGGGGCATGGGACCAGCTATCCTCCGGGGGGGGGGAGGCTGGAAAGTCCGATATTTTCTCAATTTTTCTTGGCGCAGGGAGCTTTCTGAGGGGGAGAGGGCACGAGCCTAATAGTGAGCCGGGACGAAAAAAGGTTGAGAATCACTGCTATAGGCTATACCTTGAGTTCTAGGCTAGGTTACCTTGAGTTTTATTAAACATGCTGAATTTTAATTTTATGTTTATATTTTTGCTGTGAGATATTATTTTCAATTTCTAAAAATTTGATTGCTATGGGAATCTTGATTAACAAATGAAATTTTAATTATAATACAATCCATAGGCAATATTATCGAATAAATATTCCTGATCGTTTCTGACAAGTTTATTGAACATGATATTTTGACATCATTTCAAACTAATTAATACATCAGAATAAACTCTCTCTATGAATAAGCTAAATTACCAGTCAAAAATGTTTACATGGAATGTTGCTGGTTCTTTTTGATTAGCCTATTCAATTTCGCTTCTCTTCACTATTAAAAGGACAAGAAATGTTCATTTGTTCTCTACTCTTATGAAATGAAAAGCGTTCTGGTTATGGTTTATTGACTTAATCCGCTTTGCCATTGATCTTTCCTAATCTAATATTCATATAAATGATTTTTTTTGTTTTTTCATTACTCCTTATATAAGTATAATTGATCATTTTAAGTGATGCACTTAATCATATTTCTTTATTATTAAATAAAAAAATATGAGTAATTATTAGGTCTCAGTAAAAAAACTACTAATTACTAGGCATTAAATTGATTATCAACTACACCTTTTTTTTCTGTTGATTGTTCTATATGATAGCTTTAATTCACTTGAAAAAATTATAGTCTAACATATTCTTTTATTGGAAATGAGGGGGAGAAAAAGAATAAAAAGTATTATTATAGCTCGATAAAAATTATATTAAATTTTTTTTTTTTTGTAATTATTTATTTAAAAATATATTTTTTATCTACTTAATTATCTACATATAAAGTATGTATTACAGACAAACAAAGATTTCGGCCTCTTTTAAGGGAATAATATAAATTTTGTGCATAAAGCGAAAAAATAATTCTTTTAGAGTAGGTGGAAGTTGTATAAAAATTTGGATCCTTAACTTTCTATATATCTTAATATATATATTATATAATGCTCTACTTAGCTCTTCCTAATCCTCTTCATGTTCAATTTCGATATAATATACGAGTATTACTTGTAGAATTAAATACCATAAATATTTTTTCTACAGTATGATACCCACTTCACTCACTTGTTTGGATGGATTTTTTTAAAAATAAATTCTATTTCTATCCAACTCAATAAATGTATGTACGTCAGTGTTTTGATGACTATATGTTAATCGTTTGATGTTTAATGTATAATTAGTTTATATTTCTATCTGGAAACAAAAGATGTGTAATGTAATTAACTAGCCAATATTATAAAACATTACATATATGTAATTTAGCGAATGGAAGTCTCATTCAAATTTTAATTATATTTTCATATTAGCTCATTTAACATAAAATTCATTTTGATATTAAATTTAAAAAAAATCTTCTAAGGCAATTGATTGTATCATTGTTTAAAAATTTTATAACTGCATATGCATTTCAAATAAATTAAATTTTCAGAATTATTATTATAAATTGTTTAGATAATTATTTACTTTAGTACAACCACACCAAAGAGTAGTTTATGGTTCTAACGATTTTAATTAAAATTCATAATTTTTAAAAATTTTATCTCCTCGGTTTTAATTTAACTTCGGTAACTAAATATATCTCGACACAAAAAATCTGGTGGGAGAACTTTCAAATACTATGATCAAGTGTAAATAAAATAATTTGAAAAACTTTCGTAGCTAGCATTAGAATAGATATGTTTTCCATTTAGATTAATAAATATTGAAATCATTTCACGCTTTATGATCTCCAAGACGTTGCATCGTTTTGTAATGTTTGTCAATTTTCAGGTTAAACCAAGGCAGAGAGAGAGTTGGAAAGGCATGACAAATGGCTTCACTCGCCCAAAAGCTTAAGTCCCCTTATTCCCTCTCTCGACCCCTCTTTTGTGCATTGATTAATTCGATTTTGGCCCCAACTGCCAAATAGATGTATTACTTTATAAGCCTTTTAGCTTTTAGTCAGAGAATTACTGTTTATGACCTTAATATGTTTGGACCCTTCATTACATTCTACAGGCAAGAAAATCTAATAATTCTTTTTCAAGTAGCTTACCTTAAAAAAAAAAAAACATTTTTTTAAACTACCTATCGAAAATGTATAGAGATTTAAAAAAATTATATTTAATGATATAAGACCAAAAAAGACCGAAATCCCAAATAGGCCAGAGATCGTGACTTCGACTACCAGGGCCTACAATCCGATTTTACGTTATGATTTTGTAGAACGCCAATATCATTATCATTAATATACCATCTATAAATGAAAATAATCTGTATTTTACAAGCTAAAAGCCGTGAGCATCAATTATATCTGTAAAAGATTATTTGTGTAGATAAATTGGGAACATTTCAAATAAAAAAATAAATATATAATGAAGATTATTATAAAGAGATAAGACTGGTTGGTCAGAGGATTTCGTCTCTCTGAAATATCGTAATAAAATCGACTCCATCCATTGACCTTTATAAGATTTAACGATAATATAGAGACTACCTGTGCTATAAAATGACGAGGGTTTCAACTTTGCAGTTGTCATCCTTCTTTTTCATCAGAGAAAACATTTTAGATTAGAGTGTTTTTACAAACAAAAACTTTTATATCGTTTATAAGATTATCAAACGATGAAGAGCTCCCAAGAGAATCCGACTTCAGAATTGTTTAGTTTGGAAATAAGTGAGTGTATAAAATTTCTTCAAAACACAAGGGTATATAAAATATGCTTGAACAAATAAACAACCTGCCTAAACTTGATTTTCTAATTTTTATATCCTTGTTTTTTTTGGCATCTGAGGCCATTTAGACCTATGCCTCTATTTATTTCGTTTGGTGGCCAATTCATTTGAAATGAATTTTTGTCGCTGACGGAAACCCCTGATCTTTAACACAAGAGTCGATTGGCCTACTCTATCACTGTGCTTTGGTCCAGGGCCTCTAGATTGTAATTGAGATAAGGTAATTTCACAAGCCGCCATGGCAGTGTATAAATGACTTTCATCCGCGACCGTAGCCAGGGAGGACGGATTTGGGAGCTCAAACCCCTCCCGAAAATCCCGAAAAATTATAAATAAAGGGAGAGAAATACTTTCTCTCTATATACCAGTATTTCATATATAGGGTAAGAGAAAGTAAAAATACGACGAGAAATTATAAAAAATATTTTATATTCTTTAAAATGTATTATTTTTGCAGAGGGGAATTTATCTCTCGGATCACCCTCCCCCTCCCCCTTTCTGGCTACACCCTTGCAGTATTCGGTTTATCATCAGATGGAGAATTTGAAAATAAAATTAAGTTTGTTTTTACAGAACTTTAAAAAAAAAATTTGATTTTTTACGTTGTTCCTTTTCCATTCCATTAAATTTCAATTATTTTACTTAATATTTTTTAGATAAATTATACAAGAGTGGGTTCGAAATATCGGACATTTATAAAAAATTATTTTGCTTGTTTAATTCCTTTTCTTCGCGTCCTTCACTTTGAACACCTCACAGGTTGAGAAATAGAGGATTAAAGAGAATTTCTATTATAAAGGAGAAAAAAAAACTATTAGGTATATTCTAATGATAGTTGTTATATCACTAAAGAACGGTGAATAATAGAAGGCGAAATTGATTGATTCGATACTCAAAAGATTGAAACAAAATCAATTTAAACAAAAGAGAAAAACTAAAAAGCTTGTTTTGTTGCTTTAAATAAATGATGTCGACTAACGTAAGACTTTAACTAGAAAAAAAGTTTTGGGATATCGCGATATTTTAGTTTATAAAAAGTACAGTACATGAATACTTGAAAAAACTTTGAAAAAAGACATGATTTGTTCTAAAAAAAGGTAATTTGATATTAAAAATTAAAGCAATTCAATCAATTTGGGCTCATAGCCTTTGATTTTATTTTTAAAGTGAAACTTTGTAGAACAAGTTCGATTTATGTCCTTCAAAGAGTTACAAAACGCTTCATCCCATCAAATACCATGTCGTTGAGCTAGTGAACTGTGCACAGGGACCTAGTAAGAACAATGATATCACTACGGAACAAGAAAAGGACTAGATTTAACATATTTAAATTAATAATAAACCAAAAATTCAATAGATGGCCACCAATTTCCTATCGTAATGTGAACTTTGCGTAAAAAAGACGCAAACTACAGCCAGCTTTGCAACTTCATGAATCCTTTTATAGAGTTAAGTATTTTGTTTGAGTATTTTGAAAGAATACCACACAGTGGATATTTTAATAGCCCTTGGGCCCTTAAGACCTAATCCCTAGGATAGAATTAGTATTCAGCTCTCGAAGGGTCGAGGGTGAACGGGATGACCCTGCTTGGGAGTTTGTAGGGGGTGTTTGGAGGTGTCTGTATGTGCGTGTGTGTGTGTGTGTGTGTGTGTGTGTGTGCCCCAACAAAAACATCGCTATCTGAAGGCTTCTCAATTACAGTGGGGGAAAAAAGAACCCGAGTTTCGACAATAAACAAAGTCGATATCAGTTTATTTCGAAGCAAGTCTCTCTATATAAATATTTTTTTTTCCCTTGGAACATATCATAAGTGTCATAATTCTTAAATATAGGACTTTGGAAGAAGTAAATAAAAAAATATATTTCCCAGAGGGCGGATTTGGGAATAAAGATTGAGTAATAGAAAAATTGTTTAATCTTTAATTCAGATTGAAATATAAAAATGAAAACGTAGCGAAAATTAATGATATTTATAAACAATTGTAAATGAAACTATTAATAGTAAAAAAAGGGAAACTTCTTTATACACTTTTAACAAGTTCGATTCATGCCCATCATATCAAGCTGCAACCTCTCCCTTCGGAATTTCTACAAATGAAGAGTTCAAGTTTCCAAAAGCCTAGAAAATTTAGATTTTCTTGTTAAATCATCTAGAAAGAGGGCAATGCTGTCGTCGCAACACATTTAGATCTCGAAAAACAGTTAATTAAAAAAAATCCAATACCTACTCATTGAAAATTATTTGAATGGACTTGATTCTTTTTTCCCTTTGAATGTGAATTTTGTGTAGAAGTTTTGTTTAAAATTTTTTTTACTTTTTTAATAGTCCTTTCAATATATGAGACTAAATAATTTTGTCATTAATCCTGAGTTTTCATAGGAGGTAAGTGGCTAAACCGCTAAGCTCTGGATTACGGAGTCCGAAGTCTCAACACGGCTCTGGTTCGAATCCAGCTTGCCGCAAATAATTCAAAAATTTGCCGAAGTCTCCTCTTAGGATAAGAAAATGGGAGATCTCACCCCACAGACATAAAGGGCCCAATTTCGTATGGCCTAAGTGCCATAAAAATGAAAATTTCTGCCTGATATTAGATACATCCATCCCTCCTGGGTTTTATATAAGTATGGAAGGGCTAAGAAGCCAAACAAAATTTATAAAAAAAATCATGAGTTTTGGGGCTGATATTTAAATAAGATGCAACTAATAAAAGGAGCAGGCTGTCTCACCGGGATCTGAAGACCAGCCTTGTCTCTGATAACTTATACTCACTATCCACGACCTCTGTAAACATGAACTCCTGAGTGAATTTTATATAATTGTATTGTAGATCTATTAGATATTTTTATCAAGTTTTTTCGAACACAATTTGATAGATAAGTAGTCTAAATGGTCTCAGATGCCGAAAAAGTAGAAAGAAAATTACTAGTTTCTATTCTTATGCTTAGTCAACCTAAAAGATCGGTCGCAAAACAAACATCTGAAGCATGACCTTATAAATTTCCGATAAAATCTAAAAAATTAAATTTAATATCAAAATTTGAGTTCATTAATTAAAGTCAAATTTATCTTAAATTTTTTTTTTTTTAGATTAATAATCAAATATCAATACGAGAGAAATTAGAGTAGGAACTCTCTTTTGTCGTAATCTCTATTAATCACGATCCTTATCGATTCCATGACAAATGATCCAAGTGTTTATTATAATAATACTCTTACAAAGGTCATTTTTCTTTTTTTAAATTAGAACCTCTCTTCATCTATCTATTAAGGTCAATTGGAATTAAAAACATTAAAATTTTACTTTCAACAATGTGAACAGCAATCAAGATTCCATCCAAATGGCAACAACTAATAGAAACCAGCGAAGAAAAAAAAATTAAAAAAAAAAACTAATAAAACCATAAAATCTTTCGCACTACGTTTTTATCTTAACGATAAAGAAAGGGGAGCTGGTTAAAAGATAAAATGTGAAAACCTTTTAAAATTCTTACATGACTTCTTATGAATAATAAAATTGTGGAAAAAAAAACATAGGAATACAATAGCTTAAAAAATTTAACTTTAAAATCAAGATAAACACTAAATTTCAAATTTCCTATATTTTTTTATAAAGGCAAAACCGTCTATTTTGAATTTAGCGCCATGTTTTTGTGTTGGCCGAACAGCGCTGTTGATTGGCAGTTGTCATGTGTGAACTGAGGTTAAATCACAGATAAATACAAGAACGCACAACGAATAGAAATTGTGAAAATCCACTACCGTAATGGTGAGAGATTTGCTGAGGTTTCACTTCAGTTTCGAACTGTTACAGGAAAACTCTCAACATCAAGGTAGTGTATTTTCACAATTTCTATTCTTTATGCATTTATCCATGATTTAACCTCAATGTTCACACATGACAACTGCCAATCAACAGCGCTGTGCGGCCAATATGGAAACATGGCGCTAAATTCAAAATAGGCAGTCTTAATGGGACACCCTTTACCTACCGTATTCTGCTATTATTTAGTTTGCTATATCCCTAACAAATGAAATAGAGTCATTCATTTAGAGTTAAAGTTTTTCTCTAAGCAAAGTGCAATCCAATAGAACTTGTCTGACCCTTTCATCTGATAAATAATAAATTGTATATATCATGTCTATGAAATGATGTTTTATTTAACATAAGTAATTAATATTTATTAGCTCCTATTTACCAACAAATTCAACTCCAAACGAGACCAGTTGCAAAGAAAGGTCTTCGTGTTAAAGTTAATAGAAAACAGAAATTTTTTTCTTTTTGTGAAAATTAAAAAAAAAAAGTTTAGAATTTACTTAAATGAAAGAGAAAGGACGAATTAACTTTGGGGTAATTTATAGGAGTTTATGAAAAAGTCACAATAAGCTTTGAGTTGTTATAATAAAATAAAAAGAAAAATTTTCCCCATTGACATTTTAAGATTATTTTCAAACTTTTCCATTTTACAAATGATAAAAATAATTAAATAATTAAAGAGAAAAATAAAAAAAGAGAGAAGCAACTTTTTAAAATACATCAAAGAAAAGATTAAATTTAAATTTTTAAAACAAATATCATTTGATGTATATTGCAGTTGACCTAGACGGGGTATTTTTGATAAGGTGGGGTTTAAGACAATAAAAATCACCCCCTGCCTCCGAAATAGGGCAATATAAGAAGTTCTATAAAATAAGTACATTTAATTTGATGATTTAAGTTATTCTCAAATAAAGCCTTCTTGATTTTTGCATCATTGGTATGGAAAAATTCAAGCAGCATTTTTCGGGAACTAAACGTCACCCATCTTCAGGACAGAGTTGTTAAAAATTTCACTGACTCCTTTAGTGGTTAGAAAGGTGGGTGGAGGTCTGGTGTGGTGGCTCAGCACAAAGACAAGCAAAATATTGTATAAAATATTTAAATTCTTGAAGAAGGCAGTGAAATTTTTAACAACTCTTGTCCTGACGATGGATGACGTTTAGTTCTTGAAACATCGACAAAGTGGTTGACAGAAATCTTATTTTTTTAACATTTCATATTCTAATAAATAATAATATATTTTTTAAAATTTCTAACAGAATATAAAATTTTAATACTGTACTATATTTTTCTCTCTATATTTTTTGCTTATTTTTGATTTTAGGATTTCGGAAGGAGGGTTGGACCCTCTGATTACGTCAATATGGATATTTCGGTTATTAAATAAACATTCGTATTAAAAAATTTAATTATAAAATTGACATGCATATTTGTTTTCCCAAGAGAAGGGATTATGTTAAGAAATATTATAATTTTTACTGCATATGAGTAGTAATACTGTCTATGTTCATGAGAGCTAATACTATTAGAGGCGGATTAGCAAAGGGATTAATGAAGGGTGGAGTCCAGAGCCGTTTTAACAAGGCTATTCTGTCTAGACGTAGGTCCAGGCCAGACATGTTTTTTTTTTTTTTTTGCAAAAAAAATATAATTTCCATTCTAATGTCCATTTATTAGTAAAAAATTCCACAAAAAATAATGAGATTTTAATTAAGTGATCTTAATTTTACTCTCGTATTATGCTAAAATCATTTTTTTATAAAAATAAAAAAAAATAGCTCCGATAAAAAAGATTCCGCCTCCGGACAGGTGTAGAAGATATATAATAAATCAAAGAAAAATTATTATTATTATTATTAGGACTATATAAAAATCAAAAGTACCTAAAAGAAGAGCCCATAATTTATTTCAAAAGGGGAAAACTTGGTTAGTGTAAAAGTTTAATTTCTTAGAAGTTAACTGTTAGGGTGCTTAAAAACAAGGGTTAAGAAAAAAGCATTGTACTATGTTTGTCACATTAAAAAACTTTGGAAATAAAACCATAGAAAAGAAAGTAAGTTTCACTGATTAAATAAAGCTCCTTTTTCTTTTTCTTATTTTTTTTTTCTTTCTAAATTAAATTAAAATTATTTCCATTAAAAACCAATAACAAATAAATAAATAAATATTTAGATGGAAAAATTATAAAATACAAAAGAGAGGTTAGAAATTGATAAAAAATTGATTCTCTTATAAAATGACTTCCCCAAAACTTTTTCGTATATTCTTTTGGAATTATGTCTGTGTGTGTGTGTCTATGTGTGTATGTGATCACGAATGCTTAAAAACCAGAGCAGCCAGATCAATGAAATTTGGTATATACTCTTTGCACTAAAATTGTAGACTTCTATCAACTTTTGAAGTAAAAACTTCACCTGGAAGTAGTACTTTACCTAAAAAGTTTTTTCAAAAATTTTGAGATTTTCAATTTGACATATTATGATAAATTACTTAATTTTAAAAAGTTTTTATTCTTTGATATTTTTTCGAAAACTGAATAGTTTTTGAAATAATCAACGAAGAAAAAGACAAAAATGTCTTTCGCCATGTTTTATGATACTGCCAATATATTTACACTGCGTGGTATATAAAAAAGACAAAAAAAATATATGATACACAAAAACGCATACCTCAGGTAAGAAAAAGTTGTGTGATGTATGGTTTCCACACCAGATTTTTTTATTGCTATTAGATCAACTCGTTAAAAGAATAAACATTTGAATATATTTAAAAGCGTGTTTATTTTTGAAGTGCCCAATTTCATTGTTATTTTATTTATAATCTTATAGTCATGAAACTAAATAAGCCGGAAAGTAAAATAATTCTAACCCTAAGTATAATTTCCATAATTTTCTCATAAAGTGTATTTTTAAAGAGTTTTTTTTGGAGAATATTTTTTTAAATAATTTCCTTACAAGGGGAAACTAAAAATACTAAATAAAATAGCTGCTATTAATTCCCCATTATTTATTATTCGGATGTATTATTTTGGGATTGATGTTTTTTAAAATCCCCTCTTGGATCAATAACAGGCCTTTCCACACACCACTCCAGCCTGTCCAAAGCTCTTTATTTATTTCCCTGACTTGCCAACAGCACAACAGCACCGAAAATAGACGATTTCGCTTACGTTCCGGATGAGGGAAGACTCTCTGCTCTTTGCCCTATCCCCGTTTGGATTCGATCTCCGTTTAGCCAAATTGGAGAACTAGATAATTAATCGGATTAACAAGTTAATTGAATTGTAGTCCATTTGATAATAAATGACCTCTAGCTGGTGCTGAGTTCATCCCTATTTTTGCTATCTTAATTTTTCTTAACTAGCGGAAATTAAATAAAATTTCAATTTAAAAAACTTTTTTCTTTTTTTTTCTAATAGAAGAATAGTTTTAAAAATTTTATATTCAAATGACACTTAAAAAAGGTGATTCAAAAATTAATTAATTTTATTTGGAATTTCAGGATTTCTCCACTCGGTCACTCATCGATTCGACATTTTAAACATTAAACATTTAAAAGTTTTCTTTTTTTATCATTCAAACGAGACTTTCAACTTTTTTTACTATCCCTCTTACCTATATACCAGGTATATGTCAAAACAGTGTTTTTTTTTTCTTTTTTTTAATTTTTAATTCTAAAAAAAAATAAATTTATATAAATTTTTTTTTTTATTTATTCTTATTTATAAACTAGCAATCATTTGGAAAATTGCTCTCTCTGGCTAATATTCGCGCCTGCCCTTAGACAAGTTCGTGTGCCTCCCTAGAGAGAAAGTATTGGATTCGTGACAAAAATTCGATGTCGTGATTTTGATGATGATTTTGTCTGTAAACCAAATATCTCAAGAACGAAAAGAGCTAGGAGATTGAAATTTGATATTTAAGTACCCTCCTGGGCATTAACACAAAACTTTAGAACTAAATTGGCCAAAAAGTACTATGTAGTAATTTAGGCCTACTAATGTACTTTTTCAGTTCAAAATTCGCTCTAATGATTTTTATTAAAATTCATAAATTGCATGTTTTCTTTTTGTCCACAAAATTGTTTAAAGCACGTTTTATTCTTGATGGGAGAAATGGTTGCCATGGTAAACAAAATATAAGTACTTTTCTGTTTATAAATTTTACTTGTTAATTGCTCTTGACCTATGGCAGAGTAGTAGCTCCTGGTGCCAAAGGTCGAGGGTTCGCATCCCGTCCCAGGCGACAAAAATTTATCTCAATTGAATGAGATACTAATCAATTGAAATAAATAGGGACGGAGTCTAAATAGCCATAGATGCCGAAAAAGTTTTTACTGGGTTACTGACGGAGACTAAATTTATGTCGACACAAAAAATCTGGTGTGACAAGCACTACTATCAAATACTAGAGGTAAGAGAAAGATGTGTGCTGTGCGACTAGCCACACCAGATTTTTGAATTAATTAATTAATTTAAAAAATTTTGTTTTCAGATAATGGTATTATAATAAAGTAGCTACTTTTAAAAAAGTGGATTATTAATATTCGTATCTGTGATTAATTAATTAATCATTAATTGACTTTGTTGGCATCAGTTCGAATAAAAAAAAATGTTTTTATTTTCTTTTTCTTCAAAGATTTATAAAAGACGATTCTTGATTGTTTTCTAACAAATTCAATTCCGCGTGAGTGTATGATTAAGAAAGACAAATGTGGCGTTATCTAAATTCAATCTTTTTTTTTTATTGAATGAAGAGCATCCTGTTCTTGTCAATCCATTGAATTCAATTTAAATGTGGAAAGATTGTTCAGTTGATTAGCACAAGAGGAGAGGTTCAATATCGATATTAAACTAAGTAGGCAAGTCAATTGAGCTCAAAAAAAATCAATCATAAAGTTTAGATGTCGATAAAAGTGGTTATCTGTTTGGTAAAGAAGAAAGAGACTCGACTACATTCCTTCCTCTATGATGATTTATATTACTTCCCATGAAAATATTTATTTATCATTCAAATGTTGCGCCATTCAAAAATAAAAAAGTTTTTATCATAAATTTACATATTGCTTATATGAATTAATGGCAAAAAGGCATATCCTATTTTATAAAGAAAAAAAACATAAAAATCTGATGTGAATGGTTGCACAGCACATAACTTTCTCTTACGTTTGGTAATTGAAAGTTTTGTTCTGTGCTTGTTACACCAGATTTTTTTGTGTCGACATATATTTAGTTTCCGCCGATATATTAGAATTCAAGATATAACATGTTTAAACATGGGAAAATATTTATATTTTGTTACAATGGCTTCTATCTTTGCTATGAAGTACAAGAGTAAAATAAGCCAAAAGAAAAAAAGTGTGTCAAAAGATTTCAAGAGCAAAATGAGAATATATATTTTAAAGAGCATCTAAAAAATATTTGGTTTTTGAATTTTAATCAAAATCATTGGAGCAGAAAATCAAAAAAAACTGAAAAAGTACATTACACAATTGTCGCACTCATTAAATTATATTTATTTTTCTTTCTGTATTTTTATTTGAATTTCCTTATCAAATTCTAAAGTAGTTTATATTAAATGTATAATAAATTACAATATATTAAAAAAAAAACACGAAATATTCCACAATATTATACAATTGTCGATCAGTTTTTAATGAAAGTTATTTTAATTAAAAAGAAACTTTTCTATCGCAAATTTAATAGAAAATATTGATTTGGAGAAAAAAAAATACGAAATTTTCTCCTTATTTCAGATTGGTTTTATTTATCGGCACAGGATCTTCAAATCCCTTGAGAAATCTCTAGATCCAATTCTGATAACCGTTTGTTTCCATCTAATAACTTCTTCGTTGAATGAAATAGAAAAGAAGAGATAACTAGGACAAATTTTTCAAGTTAAATTTTATGAAAATATACAAAGTATTGGTTACTACAAATAGGAGTCTTTTGACGAAGACCATTTAACGGGTTAACTGCTTTCGGCTTCTTCATCTCTTTTTTTTTTTTTTTCAAAGGGTCGATGCCGACCGGAAGCACTTGTCCTGATTCTAAGTTGCAAACGAAGCCTCACGAAATGACCAAATGAGATAAACTTGCCTTCTAAGACTATTTTTACCATTTACCATTTGAGAGGAACCTTTTTAAGCCAAAAAAAAACTGTCAAGTAAGTTTGTTCTTTACTCCATTAAATCCTAATCATATCATTTTAGAGTCAAAGATTGTATAAAAATCGGGTGTGACTGGTCGCACAGCACACAACTACCTTTGGTAAGAGAAAGTTGTGTTATGTGCTTGTCACACCAGATTTTTTGTGGGCCGAAGTTGCCGAAAAATGACTGTATGCATGTGTGTGTGAGTGTGAGTGTGAATGGAAAAAGTGCGAGTGTTTTTTTAAAGAAAGAGAGATGTAAAATTTATAAACAGAAAAATATTTATATTTTGTTATCATGGCAATCATTTCTCCTTTTTTTCCTATGGAGTTCAAGAGTAAAGTGGTCTTTCTAAGATTTCAAAGGCAAAATGAGAATATACATTTCAAAGAGCATCTAAAAAATAATTGATTTATGAATTTTAATCAAAATCATTGGAGCAAATTTTGAAAAAATCGAAAAAAACTGAAAAAGTACATCAGTAAAGTACTAGTACCTTTGTGACCGATTTTGATTAAAAGCTTATTTTCCGGTCCCGGGGGCTGCCTAACTTAAATATAAAATTTCAACTTCCTAGCTCAATTCCTTCATGCTTAAAATTGAACACACACCCACAGACACACAGACAGACAGACCATGTCGCGAAAATCACTTTTTGGATTCAGGGGACCTCAAAACGTGAAGATCCATCAAAATCTCGACATCGAATTTTTGACATGAAACCAATACTTTCTCTCTATATATATATTACATATATACATAGGTAAGAGAAAGTAATAAACAGAAAAATATTTATATTTTGTTATCATGGCAATCATTTCTCCTTTTTTTCCTATGGAGTTCAAGAGTAAAGTGGTCTTTCTAATATTTCAAAGGCAAAATGAGAATATACATTTCAAAGAGCATCTAAAAAATAATTGATTTATGAATTTTAATCAAAATCATTGAGCAAATTTTGAAAAAATCGAAAAAAACTGAAAAAGTACATCAGTAAAGTACTAGTACTTTGTGACCGATTTTGATTAAAATCTTCGTGTCACGTGTCAGGAGAGTACTTAACTTAAATATAAAATTTCAACCTCCTAGCTCTTTTATTTTGTTCACAGACACACAGTTGCGAAAACCACTTTTTATTTCTCTTACCTATGTATATATGTAATATATATATAGAGAGAAAGTATTGGATTCATGTCAAAAATTCGATGTCGAGATTTTGATGGATCTTCACGTTTTGAGGTCCCCTGAATCCAAAAAGTGGTTTTTGCGACATGGTCTGTCTGTGTGTGTGTGTGTGTGGTGTGTGTGTTCAATTTTAAGCATGAAGGAATTGAGCTATGAGGCTGAAATTTTATATTTAAGTTAAACACCCCCGGGACCGGAAAAATAAGCTTTAATCAAAATCGGCCAAAGAGTACTAGTACTTTACTGATGTACTTTTTCAGTTTTTTTCGATTTTCTCAAAATTCGCTCTAACGATTTTGATTAAAATTCAAAAATCAATTATTTTTAGATGCTCTTTCAAATGTATATTCGCGTTTTGCCCTCAAAATTGTTTGAAGCACACTTTACTCTTGTGCTTCACAGGAAAGATAGGAGAAATGGTTGCCATGGTAACAAAATATAAATATTTTCCCACGTTTATAAATTTTACATCTGAATTCAAATATTCCCTACTGCCGGGAACTAAATACATGTCGACACAAAAAATCTGGTGTGACAAGCACAGACACAACTTTCGATTACCGAAGGTAAGAGAAAGTGTGTGCTGGCGCGCACACCAGATTTTTGGATTCAAAACGTTTATATCTATCAAAATCTCCACATCGAATTATTGACATTGTCGAAATACTTTCATATATAGGGTAAGAAAAAGTAAAAATTAGAAGAAATAAACGCAGAAGAGAAGAGACTTTAAGGAGAGTAAAAATAATTCAAAATTTATGAAAAAAGGCTTGTAAGTTATTAACTTTTTATGGGAATGACATGTTGATTACTACTACTTCGGTAGCAAAAATAATATTAATTTTAGTACAAAAAATGTTTTTCCTGTGCGGGAAATAAACAATACAATTTTTTTTTTTTTTCAAAATCGATAAGTAATTTGAAATTTTAAAACAAAAAAAAAACGATAGGGAACATTTCTAGGTTACAATTAATAATTGAATATCGATTTGATAATCAAATCAGAATACAATTCTCGTTTATGTATAAAATTCCAAATAGGTGGCGATTGTATAAATTGGCTCCAATTTGTAATTGGAAAACTCGATCTAATCTTTGCTAGGATTATTATCCTCTAGGGATTATTATATTTTCCCTAGAAGATGAGCCTCCAGGATTGTTATCGGCGTCTCCTTCTTACTTTTTGCACATGCAATGTGCAGCCGAGATAAGAGCTTCCAGTCACGTACATTCGGATATGCCATGTAAATTTGCAGATGTTGACAATGGTCGATTAAAGGAGTAAGACACTAAGGGGCACGCAAACGGATCTACGGAAATTTTGTATTTTAATGCCTTTATTAATTTAAATCTAATAGTAGATAAATTTATAAATTAGTATTTTGAATTAATTTTTAAAATTAACTATTTCAACGATTGAAATGCTGTATTTTATAAATTAAATAATACAAATTATACTAAGTACACTAGGCTATATGTTTTGAAATATTTCTTAATTATAAATTAACACTTGAAGCACATTTTGAAACTATTGTGTCATCATCAGAAGTGATTTAACAAATATCTTTACCGGACTTGACAAATTCAAAAATTGCGCGTATAAACTTTATAAAAATAATTTTTCATTAATATTAAAATTAATAAATAAATGAATAAAACATGGGAATTAATATTAACAATTTTCATTCAATAAATTTTATTAATTATAGAATAGAAAAAATAAGTTATAATTTGTAATTATTCTATTAGGTTGGCAACCACCTGCTGCCGGATGCATAAACAAAATATAGCGTAATACAAAGTCTCCTTTTCAAAACCCAATCATCAACAAATAAAACAATTTTAATTTGTTTACACCTTGAGAAGTACACCACCACTAATAAATATTGTGAAACATACAGCCTAGTGTATAATTTGTATATTGAATTTTGATTTACTTTAATTTTTTTAAGGATATATAGAAAAAATTCTTATTTATTTCAGCATCAAATTAATCTTTTTAGCTGGCTCTAAATCAAATAAATCATATAATAGTATAATCTAGTATAATCCTCTCTCTCTATGTAGAAGGCTTTAAGCTACACATAAAGCTCTGATACATTATAATAATAATAAAGACCATAATAATAATTTGACATAATTAAAAATGGGTGAACAAATATTAATAAGTATTATTATTAATAGTGTAGAGCATCGGCTGTTTTGCAGGCGTTACACACTTAAGCAGTTTTATTATAAAAATCAGATATCAAAATTTAAAAATATTAAATAATAGGATAACAAAGTATTATATTCAACCAATCCTAGTGTATAAAATTTGATCAAATGCACTTTCCTAAATCAAAGTTTTAAAATATTACTTTTTGAAGTTTTGAAGGCAGATGTGCGCTTGAATTCAAAAAATTACTTTTTCTTACGTTACTAAGTAAAAAAATAAATTTGAAACAAATAGTTTATTGATTTATTGATTTGTGCAAATGGACATTTTTTGTTTTGCACGAAAACCAATACTTTTATTATTGGAAAAAAAATTTTCACGATTAACTGTCTTTTTACTTTCTCGTACCTCTGTATATATGTAATATATATATAGAGAGAAAGTATTGGATTCATGTCAAAAATTCGATGTCGAGATTTTGATGGATCTTCACGTTTTGAGGTCCCCTGAATCCAAAAAAGTGGTTTTCGCGACATGGTCTGTGTGTGTGTGTGTGTGTGTGTGTGTGTGTGTGTGTGTGTGTGTGTGTGTGTGTGTGTGTTTCACTTTTAAGCATGAAGGAATTGAACTATGAGGCTGAAATTTTATATATAAGTTAAACACCCCCTGGGACCGGAAAATAAGCTTTTAATCAAAATCGGCCAAAGAGTACTAGTACTTTACTGATGTACTTTTTCAGTTTTTTTTCGATTTTCTCAAAATTCGCTCTAACGATTTTATTAAAATTCAAAAATCAATTATTTTTTAGATGCTCTTTCAAATGTATATTCTCGTTTTGCCCTCAAAATTGTTTGAAGCCCACTTTACTCTTGTGCTTCATAGGAAAGATAGGGAAATGGTTGCCATGGTAACACAATATAAATATTTTCCATGTTTATGAATTTGACATCTTAAATTCCAATATATTGGCGGGAACTAAATACATGTCGACACAAAAAATCTGGTGGATAAGCACAGAACACAACTTTCGATTACCGAAGGTAAGAGAAAGTTGTGTGCTGTGCGCCAGTCACACCAGATTTTTTATTTAAGACTCTTTTTTTGTAATAAATAAATGTTTAGCCCATATAACAGTTAAGTATAATTATATTTAAATCAGGAATTGACGAATAAAATAAAATATAAAAAGTAAAAATGAAGATTTTTTTTTGTGAATGCATTGAAATAAAAAGCCACTAAAAAAATAAAAAGAAATGGCGATGAGATATTTTAAAAGAAATGGAGCAGACAAGCAAACGACCTGCGCTCAAATTAACTCATTTGTACTCTATTGGGGGCTTTAGTTAAATGTCTCTTTAAAATTCTCTCTATTGTTATTAACTTATAAATTATAATATACAATTTCATTTTTGGTTATTATATTAAACTTGTAATTTTCAATTTTGTACATTTAATGTTTTTAGCTTTGGCATTTAACACAGAAAAGCTCTTCCCTTTGCTATTAGATCTCTTCGCTTTTAGAAGAATTTCAATTTTACGATCGACATTTTATTATGAGTATGAAAAAGGCGTTAAAATTATTTAATAATTGAAAAACTATTTTCAATAAAATCCTTTTATCTAATTGAATTTAAACTCCACAATTAGGGGTAAAATCTACCTCACCCAACTACGCCGTATTTTAAATTATCAATATAACGAAACGAATATTTTTAGTTTGCCTAAATACAAACAAATAATTAATTTATTTAAAATTTTTCTCAGGTTTTTTCTCAGAATCTTGTTAAAATTCTTTTATTTTTTTTATTTCGTCTTAAAAGAAAGAGTTGAAATATAAGAAAAGTTATGTTTCCCATAAGTAAAGACTAAAAAGGGTAAACTATAAAAGTTTGTTCCTTTGGAATTCTCTCTCTGACCATCATCCTGGCTGCCCCCGATCTATTTCGCATGCGAGATGGATTAAACTTGCAAACTCTTATGCCTATGGCCTACAAAATACACAAAGTGTGTGTATTTTATCTTACGCCTATCTCTATATATATATACGGCATGAAAATACATGCAGAGAATATATAAAATGGAGATTTGATGATTTCTTCAAAAAAAAAAAACTCTTTTTCTCTCCTCCTTTAGAGTATAATATCGAAATTTCAAGTTGGAAAGATGTAAATAGGAAAAACTTATTGGGAGTTTTATTCTCGATAGAGACAGTGGCTGAATTTTTCTTTTCCTCACAATTCTGATCCGTAGTTGCTAACTTTCCTATAGTGAATTTAGGAAATCAGAAAACATAATAAAGAAAAAAGTAATCGTGCCTGGGGTCCCGGGTTCGCTTCCTGTGCCAAGCGAGAAAAATTTATTCCAATTAAATTGACCACCAATAATTTTAAATAAATAGGGTTGGGGTCTAAATGACCTTAGATGCTGGAAAAGACCTTAAACAATAAATTGCTAAAATTTAGCAAATTCCTTTTGACTTTTTACTTTCTCTTACTTCTATATATGTTAGTATATAGAAAGAGAAAGTATTGAATTCATGTCAAAAATTCGATGTCGAGATTTTGATGGATATAGGTACACGTTTTGAGATCCCCTGAATCCAAAAAAAATGGTTTTCGCGACATGGTCTGTCTGTGAACAAAATATCTCAAGAACAAAAAGAGCTAGGAGGTTGAAATTTTATATTTAAGTTAGGCACCTCCATGGGACGTGACACGAAGCTTTTGAACAAAATCGGCCAAAGAGTACTAGTACTTTACTGATGTTTTTTTCAGTTTTTTTCGATTTTCTTAAAATTCGCTGCAACGATTTTTTTTTTATTCAAAAATCAATTATTTTTTAGATTCTCTTTAAAATGTATATTCTCATTTTGTCATTGAAATCTTCTGAAGACCACTTTACTCTTGTACTCCATAGAAAAGATAGGAGAAATGGTTGCCATGGTAACAAAATATAAATATTTTCACATATAAATTTTACATCTTGAAAATCGAATGTACCGTACTGTCGGAAACTAATCTGGTGTGACAAGCACAGTACACAACTTTTGATTACCAAAGGTAAGAGAAAGTTGTGTGCTGTGCGCCAGTTACACCAGATTTTTTTTTGTTAGTCACGGGCCAGAAGCTATCATCTTCAAAATATACATTATACACTGGTGGACAAAATTAAGAGATGGAGTATTTTTCTAAATATCTCAAGAAATACTGAATACAAAGAAATAAAATTTGAAAATCTTATTTAATGACAATGAAGTGTGCAAAACAACAATGAAAGTGAAATTCATTGGCAAGAGATATGGCCAATAGTCCGATGTGGTCTGAAATTCATGATAAAAGAAGGCAGTGAAAGTGAGGCTAGCACGGTGCGGGTTGCCTCTAGTAAGGTGTGTGGTCACCTCTGACAGATAGAATGCACAACGAGTATGCATGCTGTTAAGAAGAGAGTTTAGGAGTGCTTGTGGAATACCTTCCCACTCTTCCATGTGTGAAAATGCTTTCCATCTCTTAATTTTGTCCACCAGTGTATAAACAACATTTTACAAATAAACACATGAATGTTAAGTGTGACGGATCTAATGATGATGGATCAATAAAATTGACGATTTCTTGTTTTATAAACAGATGCTTTAAATTTTGACTGCTCCTGCTCCCTTCCCTTACAAGGATTATATACCCACTTGCAACTTAAGCATTTTCTTATTTATTACCCAAGAAGTAGCTTGAAGCAACAATTACTGCAAATGAAGTGGTTTAAGAATTATTTAAGTTTTTCTCATTTTCTCTAAACCTCATTACTGTTATCTTGTGAATAAATTACTCATTACTATTATACGTATTTTGGAAAAAGGAGACATGGCAGGGCTCCAAATAATTTTTTTTTTTATTTAAGGTCTTTCTCGCCATCTGAGTTCATTTGGTCCCCGACTTTATTTTTAGAAACTAATTAGTATCTAAAGTAATTTTGTAAAATTTTGGAACTGGAAGCAAATACCTAACTCCTAGAGCAAGAGAAGAGAGTTCTACGGTCCAGAAGCAAAAAAATAAAAAAATAAATTGTTTTTATTCTTTTGCAGTTATACACCTGAACACTAGGAGATAAGTAGTAATTTTATCCTCAAAAATATCATAAAGAAAATGAATATAATAGAATTGTTTGAAGTGAAATAAGTAATAAATAGAATATAAGAAAGTATATATTCAAAAAGTGCGAACTCTTGGATGGTCAATGCGGACTTAAGTCCTGTGGGCACTTATCCTTATCTCTCTCTTACAGTATAGATATGGAGTACACTCGAGATGGTGCTTGGATAGTTAATGTATTATAATGCTATGTAATACAACTATGTATAATGACAATAATTATGTAGTATAATGTTATGTAATACATCAACTAATTAACTAGCTAGGCTCTAAGTAGGGGTGAATTTACTTCAATTATCTCTGCTATCCTCGATAGTAACTATTTAACTACTTGGAGAAGACATAGAGAAATATTAATAAATTTCTTCTTTTTAAAATTTTTGCTAAAATATAAATATTACAATTACGAGTAATCAATGTAATAAATTTTACCAGTCTATTTCATTAACCAGAGTAAAAATGAAAAAAAAATGATCGAGGAATACACACGCCCGCAGCAGGTCTGCATAGTGAACCCTTAGGGATACACCCCACCAGGGAGACACACATTTTTCTTCCGGTCACTTTCGATCTGCTGTGTGTGCCCCTGGTGCTGGCGTGTATATCCCTGTGTGTCCCTAGAGTTTCACTATACAGACCTGCTGCGGGCGTGTGCATCCCTCGATCATTTCAATCATTTTTACTAGGGAAGAACATCGGGAAAAATTCACTTAAATAAGTTGAATTTATTATTTTAAAATTAATAAAATTTTAAATCAAATTACTGATACAGGAAGAAATTTTCTCTCCCTCTCCCTCTCTAAATTCTCTAAGTTAGGCCTGCCTATTTAAAGGTATGCGTAACATGTTCCCCTGTATTCACACAAGATCAGTGACATTTAGAATTTTTGAATGTATGTCACGTCGCCTCTTAAAACGGTCTCTTTAATGCTCCATTTAATTTATTACACTGAGAATTTATAGAAATTTTATTAAAGCAATATAAATTAAAGCAAAATATATAACACATTCGATTACTAACCTACACTCTTTTCAAAAAAAAATATTATCTATCAATTTCACTGATTGAAATCTAAAATAAAATATTCTTCGTTCTCTTAAACTCTCAGTTTTAATGAATCGTAGCATCTACTCCAAAAATATAAAATTTAAATAACAGTTTTCAAATTTTTTATAAATGGTTTTTCAAGACAGAAGCTTAGAAGAAAATTCAGCGAAATTTTAGAAAATTTTATATACCTGGTAAATGAAATTTTGACTTCTTTAGATTTCAATAAAAAGTAACAACAGCTTATAAGTTTTTAATTGATTCATGATATGTTCAGACTAAAAACTCAGAAGAAGGTTTTAAAAAGAGCCGAAACGTCAGTAGTTATCAATAATTTTTTTTTCTCATCCTATGTCCTGAAATATTTTTTTATTTTTTTTAATAGTAAAAATGCCAGGTTATAGAAGAATTTTCTTAATAAATTTTAAACCTATTGCTGGGGTGAGTGGCCCCGTAAAATCAGCATGAGGAAAGCCTTCCAGTTACCAAACTCGAGTAAAAATGATTAAAAATGATCGAGGGATCCACACGCCCGCAGCTAGTCTGCATTGTGAACTTTTAGAGACAGGGATATACACACCTGCACCAGAGACACACACTGTAGATCGAAAGCGACCAGAAGAAAAATGTGTGTTCCTGGTGACGGAGTGTGGATCAATTTTACTCGGGAAGATAATTTAAATAAATATATCAGACTTGTTAGTAATCAGCAATAATAAGGAAATTGTAAACCTCTAGCTTATGTAAGCATTTCATATTTTATTTTGGAACAGTGACCTTTTATTTATTTAAAAGTACTTTTTCAAGAATCCCCCCCTCCAGCAAAATTAATTTTCGTACGCATTACTACTAATATAATAGCTCCTCAAAAGCTGGTCCACCCATTGTCTATTGGTAGAAAAATCTGAATAAAAAATTATTTATGTACAGGGACAGCCATAACTAAGTCCAGAAAAGTAGATTTATAGCTGGATAAAAGTTGTTGGTGAGTATCAGGATGAAGCAAGTAGCTAGTATTTATTTCATTTATTTAATACCCATTAGGCTAACTCGGTCGAGACCGAAACGTTAGCCTAATGGGTATTAAATAAATGAAATAAATACTAAAATATATTCCAAATGTCTGCTTATATTTTATTTTAAAGGTCTCTACAATATCGAATTTCTATCTAGTTTTTGAAGTAAAATCTTAGTGTGTTAGGGCAAGTGCACCGATTGTCCAGGTTCTACCGACCGTCGCTAATAAATATTATATCCGAACGGTTATTAGGAAATGATCAAAGTTTAACCGAAGAAAAATATATTATTATCATCGCAATAGATTCCCTCACAGCTAAGGTTTTGAACTTTATTCAAGTTGAATGTGCTTGAATCTCATCTCTCTTCCCTTTCTCTAGAAAGTCTAGTGACTTTTGTTCTCCAGATAGAACTTAACTATATTATATAGAATATATTATGAAGGGAAGCCCTTTGCTGCCGGTGATAACGCCCTAAATTCAATTCAATTGTGAGACGCCATCTTCCTTACGTACTCTCTTTAAAGAAGAGAGCGTCAGGACAAACACTATCGTCTCTCTATTATTATTTGAATATATTGAGATCTCGGATTTTCACTTTAGCGTATTTTTTTCTTTAGCAAACACTTCCTCTATATATATTCTTTTAAATTAGTGCGACGTGTCCGGCACAAAGTATCTAAACTCTTATTAAAGGATAATCTCAATTTCTTTTCCTACACCAATGGCAAACAATAATCTCTGATAAAGCAAAAAAACTTCTTATAAAAAAATTATGGAGAGTTATTTATTTCTTTGCTTTCTGAAAATTCAAATATCACAGTAATAACATGGCGTCATAAAGAATTGCATTATCTCGTTTTTGAAAGAAAGGTCTAACAGTTAGGCAACCCAATTGACTCACTATTAATTCTTACACTAAAATTGTAGATCTCTATTTATTATAACTAGTAACTTTTAAGGGGGGTTCGGTTAATTTTGGGACTTTCCACCCCAATTTGAACTATCACCTCAAATTTTTTTAAATTAAACTATTTAAAATATCTACAACTTATAGAAGCCCTTTTTTTGATTTTCGAAAAAAAATTTTTTTTTAGATTAATCGCATTAAATAAAAGATATTTTAAAAAAAGGAGCTCTATAAGTTGTAGATAAATAAATTAGTAATCATTGTGTTAAAAAATAATTAATTTTTTCCTTTAATTAATTAGCTGGAAAGTCTAGAATGAAATCAATTTGTCCCTTGTTTTCCTATGGGAACACTAACCCATCTCTTGCCGCCTAGAGGAACTCGGTAGTCAAAAGCTTTTAACGACTTTTCAACGCGCACCTTAATTTAATTTCTAAAGCATTCACTAATCTATCGAGATTCAGTTTTAAATTTAGCTTTCTTTTTTTCTTTATCTGTCCATTTTAAATATTCGATGAGTTAGAGATCTAAAGTTTGGGGGAATATTAATTTTGGCACTCACTGTATTATTTACTTTTACAAGGGAGCGAAGTGGTTACGCATGTTTTTCCCGGTAAGATGGCGTTGTGTGCCATTAAAAGTATGCCCAAATATCAAGTAATTCAAAAATTTGCCAAGAGATGTCAGAATGGTAGCTAATAGTCAATATTTAATGCATTTGGTTGATTTTCATTGATCTTTTAACAATAAATACTTTATAAATGTTATTATATATTATGTACTACTACTAAGCTACTACTACTACTCAGTCATTTAGTGTCAAGCCTGACACTTTGTGGTTACTCTGAGAGTAACTCTCATGGGAATGATACTGAGGTGGGTTTCCGTTTCCTTCCTCAGGAGGTGGCATCTCAAATAGAGTTGGATAATTTATTGGCCGTGAGGTGGATTTGAACTCGAGTTGTCTTACAAAAACTCATTACGATAATTTTTTAAAAAGTCATTAAAAAAATTATAGCTCGATGTCCCAGTAATCTCTTATGAATTTAATTCATTAAAAAAAAAACCGCATTGAAAAATTCCTTATAATAGTCTAGTTTTTTTTTAAAGTACGTTTAGACGTCGCTCCTGAACCCCCCTTAATCCATAAAAGGAATTCAATTTGGTTAGTCTCTGATTTGACTTATCTATTGAGACGTAGAGAATTTCATTTTAAGAGAGCAATAATATGTTTTCCTTCATGACAAATCACCCATTAAATTTTATTTATATTAGGTGTAAAATGGAGGTTTCTGATTTATTCTCTTGAAATATTTCTTTTTTCAAAATTATAAAGATTTCGGGCTAAAAAATGGATGAGAAATGCTCTAGGTAGAAGTTTTTTTTTTATATAATAAACTCACTCGAAAATTATATACTGAGCAGTAAATCAAAATAGTATTTAATAAAGTTCTCTTCTTTTTTCCACGATATATGGAATCTTTTTTTTTATGTATTTGTAATTGTAAATGGAAATCATATATTAAATTCGATTTAGTCTATTAAATTTTTTATGGGGTAGGTTAACAAAAGAGAAAAAAAAAGAGATGAGAAAAATAAGCAAAATGAATTATGCAGCAGCCTATATGACGTTTGAAAGAAAAAAAAAACTATCTCTGCGTTGGATCTAATTAAATTTATTCTAATGTAGAGGAAGGGCGTGGCTTTTTGACACCAACGGTTTTGACCTACAATCCTGACTCTTATTGGCTTTATTATTATTATTATTATTATCATTATGCCCGCAACTAACCACTAGAAATTAATAAAGTTTTCGTCCATTTTCTCACTTAATGTTCGACCCAGGTTTGCATTCAGCTCAACTTTAAGGATTGGACCTCAACTCTCTATTGTTGTCTTTGTTGTTTGCTTCATTGTTCCAATTTTGTTGGATTTTAATTAATTTTGTAATTAGATGTGTGACACTTGGCCAATTGAAATGAGGCTTATAATTTGCAAGTTGTTCTAATAAAGCTTGAAAATGAATTTGCAAGCAAAGTGTTTTAAAATGGATGGAGTTTGTTTAGGTCGAATGCCAATCAAAATGAAAATTTTGTAGAATTTTTAGCGTATAAAAACAGTACTTTATATTTCATAAAATATTTATAATTTTGTTTCATTTTATTAGACTAATAAATAAATGCTATTTGATGTACGTATTTGGTATTTGATGTATTTGGTGTATATAATTGCTGTTAACAAAGTATTTTCTCCCAATAATGAACAAAAAACATTAATTACCCTGCTTAGAGTAGGATGTTAGAGCAGACCAGGAAGATTCGATGATTGGCGGTAGAAAATAAATTAAATTAAATTAATTTAAAATGAGTATACATCTTATAGGCTTATCCAAAAGGCTCTTCTTCAGCAGAGGTCACTTTAATTAAATACGTATACTAAATTATTAAGAATATTAATTTTAATTTTTAATTATTTGATCTTACAATGAATATTTAATTTCCAGTTGAAAACTGGGGATGTTATATGGAAAACAGCCAACATTAAAAAAAATCTGGTGTGACTGCGCACAGCACACAACTTTCTCTTACCTTCGGTAATCGAAAGTTGTGTTCTGTGCTTGTCTCACCAGATTTTTGTGTCGACATGTGTTTAGTTTCCGACAGTACAGTATATTCGATTTTCAAGATGTAAAATTTATAAGTATAGCGAAATATTTATATTTTGTTACCATGGCAACCATTTCTCCTATCCTTCCCTATGAAATACAAGAGTAAAGTGGTCTTCAGAAGATTTCAATCGCAAAATGAGAATATACATTTTAAAGAGCATCTAAAAAATGATTGATTTTTGAATTTAAAAAAATCGTTGGAGCAAATTTTGAGAAAATCGAAAAAACTGAAAAAGGGCATCAGTAAAGTACTAGTACTCTTTGGCCGATTTTGATTAAAAGCTTATTTTTCCGGTCCAGGAGGATGTTTAACTTAAATATAAAATTTCAGCCTCATAGCTCAATTCCTTCATGCTTAAAATTGAACACAACACACCCACACACACACCCACACACCACACACACACAGACAGACCATGTCGCGAAAACCACTTTTTTGGATTCAGGGGACCTCAAAACGTGAAGATCCATCAAAATCTCGACATCGAATTTTTGACATGAATCCAATACTTTCTCTCTATATATATATTACATATATACATAGGTAAGAGAAAAAAAAATTTCACTAGTCTCTGATGAAGAAGAGCCTTCCTCTATAAATACTCATTTAAAATTACGATATTTTAATTTTTTTTCTCTCACAAATCACTTAGAATATTGTTATTGGCTTCACTCATATAAGAACTGTATATAAATTTGATTTTATATTTAAATTTATTTAAAGTATATAATGGCGTAGCTTCTTGAATCTCAACTTAAGGCTGACCAGGGTTAGGGTTGAAACAGTTGTTTGAGAGTGAATAAGTAAATAGCTAGTTATTTTTTACAAATCCAAGCTTATATATTTTTTGCGTAGCTGGGGGATCAAACATGGATCTTCTAGCTTGTCAGTCAAAATTTCATTAAACATTTTAATTAAAAAATTTTTAAAAAGGTAAATAACAAGGGAATTCCAAAAGGGGCTTAGATGTTATTTGTTTATAACATTTGATTGATAATTGATTTCAAATAAAAAGTTGATTAAATTTTGTTTTATAATAATTAATTCTTCATAACGATTATGAATCGAAAATATTAAAAAAAAAAATAAAATAAACTTTGTTAGAGCGAATTTTTCTGATTATTTCAATTAAATTTACACCGTTGGCTCTAGTTGAAATATTAATCAGGTAAATTAAATTAAAAACACAAAAACCAATTAAACTTTATTTATTTATTTCTAAAGACGCTGAACAAAAGGGTTTTGTTTAAGATCAGCTGCACAATCAACGTCCTTTTTAACAGCTTTTTCGATTTCGAGGCTTCTAGGATGTCAAGCTTTGCTCCAATCCAAGCTTCATGGATCAATTTGATATTATCCATTGTTCACTTATGATTACATTTAATCAACGTCTCTATTGCTCACGGGCTTGGTGTAGGGCTAGCGTGCTAATTATTTTTATTTTTTTAATTTTGCCTTTTGGGCTACTGAGGTCATTTAGGAGTTTCAAAGTATATATTGATAAATACCAATGGCTACCGAAGGATCCCCCAAGCATGGGCGTAACTAGATGGGTGCCCCCCCCCCCAGAAGGCTCGTGCCCCGCCCAGAAAGCTCCCTGCACCAAAAAAATTGAAAAAATATGGCGCTTTCCAGGCCCCCCTGCGAGGATGGCAGGTCCCCAGCCCCCCCATAGACTCTGGTTCAAATTACAACATTTCTACCCAATCCCTTCTCCAATCCTTTTAATATAAGCAGACTCAATTTGTATTTGAAATATTTCTGAAAAAGGATGACCCATTGGATTTCAAAATTCGTATAAAGTTTATACTAATAAAAAATATATTGAAACATATAATCTTGTGTTTTTAATTTATTTTCCTGTATAAATCCCATTAGGTAGAAAAATTAATAGATCTATAAGAAGAGAGTGTCTGAAAGCGGATGAAAAAAGAAAATTACCATCCTGATAGTCTGAATTAAATTCCTTCATTTTTGTATAATTTCGAAAAGAACTCAAATACGATTAGAATAAGAAGACAAATCTAATTTAAAAACATCTGTTGAAAAACAAAATATAAGCCTAAGTATTGTATATATCTTTTGTATATATAAAAGTAAAAAAACCTCTAGAATCTAATAAAAGGCGTCAATTTGAATATCAAAGAGAGAATAAATATATTTCTTTTCATTTTTTTATATTATAAAACAGGAATCCATATCGCCATATTTCTATAGTTCTACAATATTATTTATTAAATTGAATATAAAAGAAACTGCGCAACATGTTCTCAAATTAATTAATCCCATTACGTGAGCTGCGAAATATTATCTCACCCTTTTGACAATTAAATGTTAATTTCAGTAAGGAAACTGATTAAGGTGTTTGTCAATTTCTAGTAAACAAACTTTTTATTATTACCCAACAATAATCTATTCAAATTATGATGTCATCGCAACTATCACTTAATTATTCTAGTAGTTATATTTGGGTAGATATCTAAACTTCCACGGTTAATTAACACCTTTAACATTGTTGTTGTTTATGGAAGTTATAATTATTTGAGTGACGTTAGTTGAAGTTTTATAAAAGTTATTTAGATATTAGTTAATTAAAAATCACTTATCCGGCTCACATAACGTCTCTTTCGTATCGAAGGTAAGAGAAAGTTGTGTGCTGTGCTACCAGTCACACCAGAATTTTAGCCATTTACATTGAAAAGTATAAAACTTCTCAATATAAATGACATTTATGACAGGTGTCAAAAATTTATTTATCTATTAAAGGTAAAATACACTAGGTTATGTGTTTCAAGGTTTTTTTATTAATTAAAATTAACACCTAATACGTATTTCGACATTACTGTCATCATCAGAAGTGGTTTTCTAAAATCAATACATCGTGAAGTTATCTACATTTAATAGATCAAAAAACTATACGCGCCATACATGCAACAGTAACACCATCTATGTATCCTAATACTAAGTATTCACACACACCATCTTTGTAAGCATATGTTTTTTGATGTATTGGATGTAGATAACTTCACGATGTATTGATTTTAGAAAACCACTTCTGATGATGACAGTAATGTCGAAATACGTATTAAGTGTTAATTTTAATTAATAAAAAAACCTTGAAACACATAACCTAGTGTATTTTACCTTTCATATATACATAATGTTTCAACTTGAGCTTATGGAAGAAAGTTTAAATCTAATAATTTATTTTTCCTTGAACTTTGACGAGATTCATTTTGAAATTATTTACTTTTATTTATTAATATATTCAAACCCAAACTACAATATATATGAGGTTAAAACTTTTATTATTCAATATCTCTGAAGTTATCTCTTTCTTTTAATCGATGAAAATTTAATCAAATTTTTTGATGAAAATTTTTTTTTATTTTTCTATTTTTCCTTTTTCTATTATATTGGCAATATATAGATAGCTACCGTAGCATTCATATATGTATATGTAAGTTTGTACAAAAGACATTTTTTATTTTATGGATCCAATCTGGATTCTTCCTTTCTCTCTTGCAACCTTTTGTCTGTCCAAAATCAATCTTTAAAAAGTCCTTTTATTTATTGAACTACAAATACCATCTAAAGTCTCTTTAAAGGGTTCAAGTCAGACTGATTGACAGGGCCTTCTCCTCCCAAAAGTCACTTCTCTCTCGCTCTCTTGAAATTTCCATCCTCTGCACAAACTGAAAGTGCCAAGTTGGCAGCGGAAACCGCAGAATGCGGTTTAAATTTAAATTCACAGGAGAAAAGCAAAAATATCGAAGATGAATTAATAAAATAAAACCTATATGGACCCTGTTATGCATTAGTGTGTCAAGCGCCAGCTACCGAGTTTTGAGAAAATTAACATTAAAGTTTTTTTGTTTTGATTAGATTATGTATAATTTTTTTTGTCAATTGTGCAAGTAACATTAAATATAAATCTTTTTAGGATATACAGTATTTCATAAAAAATACTATTAATTATAGCATTTGAAACAATATTCCGAGCTTAACTCAATTTTTAATATTTTGGCGCTTGACACACTAATGCATAACAGGGTATATATATATGTGTATATATATGATTAAATAGAGAATAAATAAATAAATATTTGAAAATAATTGTTTTTAAAAGATTCTAAAGAATTTACTGGGATACATAGCAATTTTATCTCTTTTCTAATAAATATATAACGAAGACCAAACATTTTTCATACTAATAAATGTATTAATTAAAAAAAAATGTGAATTTTACTTACGAAATGAAGTAAAAAATTCATATCAAGACAGTAAGCTTACCTGAAACAAACAAAACAAAAAAAAAAATTAGATACAGGCATAAAATTTTTTGACAATAATATTATTGCAATTTTGATAATAAATTCATTAAGACAAGTCATTAAATGACCTTCTTATTTAGTCTAGTCTCATTAAGAGTCTACTTGTCCAAAGGGCAAAAACCACAATCAATCTTCACCCCTAAAATGAACCCCCTTAATATAAATGTCAAGCTTTAAAAGCCATTAAAGAATATCGATTGCATGATAAGATTTTAAAAAAATTATAGATAGAAATCTTCTTAGAAAGGCTCTAGCGATTTTTATTAAGATAGAGAGAAGAAAAATAATTATTCTCGTTTTGATTAATTATGAAAAAGAGTAATAAAAAATTATTTATTTTCATCTCTTAAGGAAAAAGAAACTAGATATAAACTGGTTGATGTTCATTTGACTTATCTCCTTTGAGATTACTTATTCGGGACATCAAAGCAACAATATTGTTGAAGGGTCAAGGTCTATTGTGGTCAAAAGCTCTCTCTATTCATTCTATCATGTTGCAAAGTCAGCCAGGAACTGTTTGCTGAAGAAAGAAGACATCCTTTGTGAGCCCTTGGAAGAGAGGTGCCAAAAGAGATGAGCCTTCAGCCCTTTGTGCGACATTGTCATTAACTGAGATATTAAGTGAATTTTTATAGATGGACTTTTATCGTAAAAAAACTTTAATACAAATTATGAAAGGAATAAAAAAAAAAAAATGAATCAAATCTTATATCATGGGTTTAATTATATTAGACCGGAATTTTCTTAACCGGATTGCGGCTCAGCACTGGGTCATGAAAACAAATCGCCGCCGAGGGTCGCGAAGAAACTAAAAATTATTTTGAATAATTTTTATAAATTTTTTATCGGTATCGGATGTGAAATATGGCTGAAAATTGATAAGAGAGTAGCCTCTATCGAAATAAGACTCCCAATGTAGGAAAACTGCATTTATTATTGTGTACACTGATGATGGCAATATTTAAACTCATTTAAAGGTGTAAAGGTTTGAAGTCAGTACAATGAAGTTCATTCTATAATATAAAGCGCTAGCGGCTGACTTCCTGTCCCTGTGTGTATGCGCCTATCAGAGCGCTGATTGGCCAGAATAAAAGAAAGTTGAGTCAAAGAGAAAAATTTATTATTTCCAAACAGTGAGCCAGAATAAATTTGATGCATTTGCTCGCCGAAGGAAGGCGAGCAAGGGGGTCCAGGGGGCGCTACTACAATTCAATGACGTCAGAGATATATAATTTTAAGTATACACTTCTGTTCCACTGTTCCAAATCTCCCACAACAGGTACCAGATAATGATATTGCAGGGTCATTGAACATTGAAACTTCCACGACCTCTAGATGCTTCTCCTGGCATAAATGAGTGGATTATCTTTAGTTTGGCATACAAAATCTAAATTCCTGTAGCACTTAATGATGGATAACTAAATATCAAGCGTTCGCCGCATGCGCAGTAACGAAAAGTAATTAACTTTTCCTTAATGCGCATGCGCCAGACGCCCTCGGATACTTGATCGAACAGAACTCATAAATAGGGTATTAAAAATATATACAAATTTGACGCTATGTAAGTAATCAATCATTTAAAGTTCTTCAACCTCTTAAGATGGTCCATGCCCGGATCTATACACCACCCTGAGAAAATTACAGCTACAGTCTAATTATGTTTTTAGTAAAATTTTTTAATGGTAAGGCTTGCATCTTCTCTGGGCAGCATTTATATTTTTTATTTTCTCCTGCAGAAAAAGTTTCTTTAGAAGTTAAACCCCCACAAGTAAGAAAATATTTAGTATGTGTAGCAACTTAGTATAAATCCAGCAAGTAATTACTTTAATATAAATAGGAAGGCAGGCAAGGAAGGGCAAAATGTAATAAATGTTTCAGTTTGCTTCTAAGGGAAAGTTAAGGTTATTAATTTCAGC